>VOQK01027141.1:0-14530 GCA_015052645.1 Benitochromis conjunctus
AAGCTGTTTATCCGGTGAGTTGAGTTTTATTCACAGGTGGAGTCGCTGATGTTAAAGTTTTAAAGCGATCAAACCTCAGACACCCACATTTAAGCCACATGAATGCAGCCACAAGTTTTCAGCTTCCAGTGTGTAGCATGAGAAGCTGACAGAAAGGTCAGAGGTCACTGAAACTGTAAGGAGACGTCTTATTCGCAGTCACGTGGGGCTGCGTGGCGCTCTGCCTCACAGCGGCGTCCTGCGAGGCACAAAACGGTAACATGACTCAGTTTTTCTGCTCGGACTTCACATGAGAGGCCGGTGCTGCAGCTGCTGTCTCATGTTTCCCTGCAGGACTGCTGCTGCTTCACTTCCTAAAATAAAAGCTTCAGAGCGCCGTGAGACCAAACGGTTTTCCAGGACAGGCGGTCACATGGCGGCGGCGTTGGCGAGGTGTGAGATCGCACTGAGTCATCACTGATGGCTGCAGCGAGTTACAGAAACTCCTCTGTGTTTATTTCAATTCACCTGAGGGACACAGCTTGCAGGTGTTTTAGCTGTCTCAGGTTGATGCTTTCAAAGGACCCTGAAAACATGGGAGAAATGGGCATCTGAGGAGCTGCTCTGAGCTTTGATGATGTTTGTAGTGTTGGTTAAGGCTCCAGCTCCCCCACCGACCCTGATAAGGATGAGCACAAGAGAATGGATGGTTTCCTTACTTTTTGATCATATTTCTTAATGTTACATCACAGGGTGCATTTTAAAGTGTTTTTCTCAAATCTCCTTTCAGATTCAGAAGGGAAAATCTAGAGTTGTAACTATACAAAACACTCCAAATAACCAGAAGAAATTCAGAGAAGTTCAGTATGAGACATAAAGTGACTGGAAAGAGTCTCCGAACGACCACAGACGTGGAAAAATAAAAAAAAAATACAAAAACAGCCAAAAATATACACACAAAACAGTCATGGACACCACAAACACGCGCAAAATAATTTCTTAAATGCTCAAAATGAACAAAAAAGAGACACAATGACAAAAAGAAACAGAAAACAACCACAAAGAGACTCAAACTGGCCATGAAACAATGAAACGCGACTATAAATCACACAACATGATGCTCAAAATGGAACAAAATGATCACAAAGAGATGTAAGCAAAAAAAGTCACACAAAAAACAAAGTCAATAAATATCATAAAGATGCACAAATTAATAATAATAAACTCAAACTGACCACAAAAGATACAAAAATGACTGTAAAAAAAAACAACCCATAAAATAATATTAAAAAACCCACAAAAATTCAAAGTGAGTCCAAAGAGACTCACTCAGATGAGTGAGTGACCACAAAGACACAACCACCACAGAGAGTGAAAACACTGAAAATAGTCTCATTTTACTCCCTTTAATCACCCAGTTATAAAGTTTAAAACCTCTTAATTCATTCAGCTAACGTCTCGAATTGAACCCAGAATTTCTGAAGTTACAAAAATGATGTTACTGTAAGAACAAAGTCGTGTTTGTCACTGTAGAGCTAAAGGCTCTACAGCTCTCTGGCTGTCCATGAACTCATCCAGCACTGGGAATAAAGTGGAAAGAGTGAAGCTGAAGTGCTTGTTACTGTTAAAAGTCGAGTAAACCAACACGGTGGAACATTAAAGGCTGTTAGGATCATTATTTATCACAGATGTGTGTTTAAAACTCTTAAACTCAGTTTATTTTGAATGTAGAGCTTCAGATATGCACACTGAATGCAGCGCTGCGATCTGTGGCTGCGAGGCTGCATCAGGATGTTTGCTCTTCCTCCTCTACCTCCTCCACCCCCCTCCCTCACGCTGTTGGCAGGGTGTGATGTCAGCAGCCAGTTTGTGCCGGTGATGTCACCGGGCAGGACTCTGGCTCTGGCATCGGGTCCTCGCCGCCCTCCACGGCTCGCATTCCTCAAATAGATTCAACAATGGCTGCCTCCGTGCTGCCTTCAGGTCCACCTCACTGCAGAAAAATGCATCGACGGGTCATTTGTTTTTTTATGCTGCATTCACATGTTACATCAGAGGGTGGGGTCACCTCCGCTTTGCCGGTGTATTTACAGAGCAGGGAAGCGGCTGCACGTTGGTGCCTCGTGTCAGACTGTTGCGATGCTGCTTCTGTCCCGCTCAGATGGGAGGAGGTTAGCGCTGGATTTTCCAATCAAAGAATACCAAAACCTGCACTTCCTCCTAACGTCCACTGGAGGCTCCAGCAGTGAGTCGTTCCCCACAGTTGACCGTTTTAAAATAAATATCTTTTATAGCCTGTTTAAAGTTGGCATTATTAGGGGGCGTGGCCTCTTTGACTGACAGGTGGATGGTGACTCAGGCGGCTGTAGCTGCTAGCGCTCTGCTAGGCTTCATCTCAGCTAACTGGACACCTGGACCATGTTGGTACTGTTGGAGCATTTTTAATGACATCATGTGACCAATAGTGTGTGTGTGTGTGTGTGTGCGCGTGTGATGCTGCCGTACAGGTTCCTTCATTTCTGTGCTAACCAGGCGTGAGGCGATACCTCAGTGATCCACCCTTTGGTCTGTGTACGATCACCTCCAGGCCCAAAAGTCCAGCGTGTTTGTGTGTCTGTGTGCGTTACGTCGTGTTTCAATAACTTTATTTGTTGTGTCCTGCCCTGATGGACGTGCGGCACTATGAAGCGATGTAAGAGCGATCGATGCGAGCCGTTGATCAAACTGCAGATGAAGCTCTTCCTCCGGCTGCTGTTTGAATCCGCCGTCTCTCTGAAAGCATCGACAGAGTGCATTTTCCAGAGAAAGGCTGCTGTACGTAAGCCTATTAAAGCTGACCGCAGACGCTTAAACACACCACAGAGCCTCCTCCTCCTCCTCCTCCTCCTCCACACTGGCTGAGAGTGTCAGGAGTTAACACGAGAACATGTGTTGTATTATTTCATCCCGTCACGGATTAATCGTCAGCTGGCTTTGAGGATTTACCCGGACAGGAAAGCTCAGAGAAGAAACGATGAATAAATTCATCACTGCCTGCAGCTGAAACACAAAAACCTGTTGGAGGTGTCTGGAGAGTGGACTCACACTCTGAAGGTTTCCCTCCTCCTGCTGTCGTGTTGAAACCCCACCGAGGTTCTCAGCCTCCATATTTGACGGGGATTTTGGGAGTTTGCTGTCGGTGAGCCCATTCGCACCTGAGCTTCCTGCGACACTGACGAGACGTCACGTTCCTCTGAGGCTGAACGTGAGAAACGAGCAGCTTTTTCCTGCAGAAACAGATGTTTTCTTTGGCCGAGTCTCTTCTCTAAAAAGTGTAAAGCTGTCGTGAGTGGGTGCTTTCCCAACTTTTTGGATAAATATAGTACATCTTATCTTGTCTATTTTATCTAAAACAGGATGTTTAGGTCCAGAAAGAAGCGGCGGGGAGGTTTACTGATGGGACAGATGAGCAGATACATCAGCTGTGGTTATTTTACTGAAATGCTCTCAAAATTTGAGAAAAAACAAAGTGATGTGTTGTTTTTGTTTTCTTCCAGCTTTGATCAGCTTCCTTCAGATGTGAAGTGGAATAAAATCCATCTGCCTGAACACGGGTACAGATTATTTAAGAATATGATGGTACTCGTATAAAAATACTTCAATTTTCTGATTCCCTCTGAGTGAGCTGGAGCTGTCTGCATGAATCAAAGACACTTTTATAAGCGAGTGAAGCAGGAAGAACCTGGGGAGAAAGGGGTGAAATGATGGGACTTCATGTAAAACTGATCTGTCGTTGCTCTCCCCTTCAGCCTGCTGGGGATGAATATTGACGACTGTATTTGCACGAGTGACACAGGACGAAGCTTTGGTGGGATGAGGAGCCTTCCTAAAGGAGTCTCTGAGCAGTCTCCAGGGTTGTGTACAGACTCGGTTGGTTGCACCACATGAGAAATCTGACTGGAAATGTTTTTATAGACGAATAAATACGCGATTAGCTCAGAGAGTAGTTAAAAGCTTGACCTTCTGTATGAGTGTGTGTCGTCTGTGGTGGCTGATAAAATCCTGGATCTTTCGTGTCTGTGGGTAACCACATGAGAACTGAACAGATTTAGAGCCGGATCCCAAACGCAGGATTTAACCACGAGGCTCGCCTCAGCGCTTGGCGTGGGCGTGTCTGTGGCTGACGTTTGCTGATAAGGAAAGATGAGATCCACTGGCATGTGTTTGAAGGGCTTCATGTTTCATGTGGAGGCTCTGGGGCGTATAAACGTATTTTCTGAGAGTCGGATTGATCTTCAGGGAATCTCCACCCAGAGTCTGTGTGTCTGAGTGGTGGTGTGGTTCGCCGGTGTCGGTGAGTGGGTTCAGGTCTGAGCGGTGGTCTTCAGGACAATGGAGGCTGATGGGAGCAGGAAATGGAAAGTTCCTCACAGGCCTGGCTGTTTTCAGGATGGGGGAGGTGAGGCAGGATTTCCTCTCTGAAGCAAAACAGGAGTAGTCCTGCTCCTCCGGACCAAAAAAGCTTCTGTCTATTTCAGGACAGGGTGGGAAAAGCACCGGAGGATCCTCCGGGATGACACGCACTCGTCGTGATCACAAAGCGCTGGATGTTTGTTTTTATTTGTTTGATGTGAAAGGAAATCAGTGCGCTGTGGTATCACAGGCACAGAACATGCAGCGTTTGGTTTGTTTTAGATTCAGGAGAAACCAAACAGATTTTCTGTTATTTTATAGATGACTAATGAAATAAAATGATGATTCATACTACACCTTTACAAAAAAAAAAAAAACGTTACTGGTACAAGACGTATTTCTGGGTGTTTTATATACTTTACACTTTAGCTGTTACACTCTACCAGACTCCATTCACAAAATCCATCATTGTACCTCTAATACGTGGCCGTGGCCTCTGTGACTGACAGGTGTAACTTCATATTTTTCTTCCCTTCTCAGAAGTTAATGAGGGAAAACCAGCTTTCCTGTTTGTGTGTCATATGATAAAAGGTTCATGCATTCAGCAGGAAGTAATCAGATTACTTCAGAGGACGTCTGCTGCTCTGAAAGCTGTGAGCAGAGAGCAGAAGTGGATCACTGTGTCAGAGCGGCTGCAGATTAAAGCCTGAGTTGTGGATGAAAATTGGATTAGGCAATTGTCTGAGCACCAAACGCTGCTGCTGTCTGAGGAGGACGTGCACGCCGCCAAACAACCAATCAGACGTCTTATTTGTAGTTTAAATAAACACCTGAGTGTTTGAGCCTCACCTCCAGAGCGGGTTTAATCACCCAAACGTCAAAAGTCCATTTGACCTCGAGAACATCGGCCATGATTATTATTATTAGCTTGTTTGTCGCAGGCTTCACTTACTGACATTTTCAGCTCTGTGTAGGCTTCAAACTCGGATTAAAAGTCGACTTTATCGCCTCTGATTTGGTGTTTTAGCTGCTGTGGAGCTTTTAATCACCTGCCAATCAATTTGGAAATTAGTAGTTCATACATCAGATGTTTGTAATTTAATATGCTCCTGGACAAAAGATTGTTTTATTTGATTTCGAGCGAGCGGTGGTGTCACGCACCGCTGTGTTGATCTACCTTACCGCTGCTGTCAGAGTTTAAAATCTCGAGCTGCTTCGGCTCCTTTCAGCTCATGGTTTTGGGGTGTTTCATGCGACCTCCTCACATCCAGCCACTGATCTTGAACTTCCTTTTTTCTGGAAGCGTGCTCTGTCCTCAGACCGACGAGGGCCAGCCCGCCGGCCTCCAGCTGAGCCTGGTTCCCGAGGGCCGAGTGGCTTTGCTGCTATCAGCTGGTGATTTACAGCTCTCTTTATGGCTGCCAGTTATTTTTAACTGGAGGCTGCTGCCGCTGCCAGCTCTTCTCCTGGCTTCCTGCAGCACGGAGATGAAAAGTGAACACAGTGGCGCCTGATGAATGGCACCGCCAGCTTTAAACTGTTGCTCTGGGTCAGACCTGCAGCCCGTTCTGCTCGCTTTGCAGCAGTTTTATGTGTAAACATGTGGGCCTGGAAGATTTCTGCAGGACTTTTTGAATGAATACAGACACATTAATGAAGAATGAGAGAGAGTGAGCGGTCGAGTCTGTTTGATGAGGAAAATGACCAAACTAAGGCCAAAACTGAGTCTGCAGTCTGTAAGAGGTTTCTGTAGCTGAATCTGAGAATCAATCACCTTTGTCTCTGGATCAGTTTTAGTTTCTGATCTGCTTTGATTTTGTGCAGACGTTATCATAACACTGATTTAATGCAATAAAACTATTAAGTTATACCACAACACACAAGTTTTAATCCACGTCTTCTGTGTCTAAACTGGCTTCCACCTGACTTCCTGTTTGTCTCCTCTCTTCCTGTTTTGTTTCCTCTCTCTGGAGGAGCATAAATGTTTGTAAGACTTCCTGTTTGGCCTTTAAAGACAGGAAATCGGGGAGAAACATCAGTCCATTTCAGTCAGAGTGGGCTGATAGAATCAGGGCTCGAAGATAAAACATGTGGCATCTGAACTGGCAGTCCACACCTGGCGATATAGAGATCCAATACCTCAGACAACGTAAATATAACGTTGTCTGAGGTATTGGAGCTTAACGGGCAGTTTCATATACAGTGAAGCTTCTAATATTGCAGCTTTTCAGTGTGGCGGCACTCATGAGACCGGTCAGTCGGGTTGAGTTGGCGCATAATTTTTTTGTTTGACATTTGACGTTAGCGAGCCGGTTTCAGTCTAAAACATCGCATCCTTTCAATCTTATTGGTAATTTAACCCGAATCCTTCCATAGAAATCTGCCCACAGCCTCTTAAGAGGTGCTTTCATTATTTTTAAGATTTATTTTTGGCATTTGGCCTTTATTGGACAGCACAGTGTAGAGAAGGCAGGAAAGCAGGGACTGAGTACGAAGGAATGAAACGCAGGAAATGACCTCAGGTGGACGCGATGGCCTTCGTTTACCTGATCAGTCAGGTGAGCTGTAGCAGCGCCCGTGCTCTCATTTTTAAAGTTCTTAAAGAAGTGTTTAATACATGAAACGCTGTGCGTTTAGCTGCTTTCACTTGGCTTGAACATCTGTTTAAACTGAGGTGGAGGAGGAACTGCTCGTCCTGATGTTGACCGTCAGCCTCGGACTCTGTCGGTCTCTGCTGGCTCGAGGAGGACTTGGCTCCCTCTGAGTCCTCTTAACCTCCCCGAGTCTTATCTCTGACCTACATGCAGCGCCGCCGTCGTCACTAGCCGCTTCATTATCCAATCAGGGCTGATATGTGGGTCAGCCAGGGCGGCGTGCCTTTAAAGTCCCAAGAAGAAGAAGGTTGATCTGAGAGTTGGAGAGAGTTTGATCCTAACCATCAGGGCCACGAGGAGCACATGTTTAAATCCTGGAGGAGTGCCTCTCTTTGTCCCGTTTTTCTGTAACGCAGCTTGTAGGTAGTCACGGACTCTGAACACGATCGTTCATCTGTCCGGTCTCGGATCTATTTTTGCCCATTTACACACAATTAATATTCTCAGAGGTTGGAGGTGTTGGCGGTTTTGCCATAGACCACATTTTGATTCTTAAGCGTGACAGAGGTTTCTATTTATTTATTTATTTTATTTGTATTATTTAAAAAAATAATATAATTAATTAAAATAGGTTAGTGATCGTCATTACAAACTATTTAGGACGACTTTTTGGGTTTAAATTGTAAAAAGTTAAAACCTCTCCAAAAGCTCCATTTTCTGGACAGGAAATGTACTTCCTGTTAAAAAGTCGCGCTGACCATCTCATAAAAACAGGTCGATTTGTGACCACGATCAGGGACAAACAACATTTCGTGACACCAGGCTGACCGGTGGGTTGGCGAGGTCATTGTTGTTGGTCTGTCAGACTCCTCCTCCTCCTCCATGTTGGGCTGCAGTAGGATCTGCGCTATCACACACAGAGATGGTACCCCCGTTTCTGTGACCTGGACGCTCAGTCTGACTAGAACCTGCTGTGGGTGGAGAAACTGATTCATGAGCCACGAGGTGAAAACTATCATCACAAGCGTAATTCCAGACCAGCGGGGATAGAGTCCACCTGCAGTTCACCCGCAGTGTGTGATGTATGATGATAAAACTTCTTTGTGTTTGTTTGTTTTTGGGTCTTTATTAAAGAACACCTCCTCCTCAGCTACAGCTTTCATGGTTTTCCTGGGTTGTTTAATGGGTGTTTTTTAGGACTTTGGGCTGAGATTGTCTTCAGGTTGTCTTGGTCATGTTCGGCCTGCTGCAGGTGAACCTCCAGCTCCACGTGGAGGACTGATGACTGAACGCTATCACATGCGACCTGCAGCCTGAACAACAACAACAAACCTCATTTCCATATTATGAAACTCAGAGTGAGCTGCGGGGATTTTTCTGTCTCTCTTCTGCTGCTGCAAAGCTTCTTTATCAGCAGTGCTTAAAGTGTCCTCAGAGCTTCTCCCTGTTCTCTGTGGGACTCTGCTCCTGTTTCCTGTCTGGTCACAGAGGCCTCAGGGATGTGGGGGGGCAGGCATTCTTCAATCCTCATGAATATTTAGGGGCTCACAACATGGATGGAGGCCTGAGAGCTCGGAAATTTAACCCCTTAAACAGAGAATGATTGGTCTGAATGTGGGTAAGCACAGAGTTATGCTCGACTAATAAACTCAAAATAAACTCAACTCTAAAAAAACAAAATACAGGTTAAATATTTTTGTATCAGCAGATCCAGATTTTATTCTGGCCTCTGTTATTTTCATAGAGAGTAAATGTGCACATCTTGCCTCCTGTTCTTCGGATCATTCTCTATATGCCACCTACAGCATGAATGGAATCGGTATAATAAATATTGACTGAAATCGGCACCCTGAGTTACTATTCAGTTACTAAAACCCCCGCTTTCCATCCACCTACGGTTTCCAGCTGCCCACCCTACACCACACACTACCACCCATCCTGGTCCCTCACAAAGTGCATAAATCGCCAATGTGGGAAGTATGCGAGGGGGATTTCCCGCCTATTTCTGAGCGAATTTCAGGCTGTTTGCAAACTGCAGATCTAAATCCATCCATATGATTCATTACGAGAGCTCAGCGTCAGCGTCATCGTCATCATCGTTGCTGCTGAATAAGAACCAAACCAGGAAACTGATCAGAAAAAGGAGAAGCTGATGCTCGCGCTTGTGTCTTCATACGGGAAACCACAGTCTGCTGCTTTGCGTTTGCTCAACCCTGATTGGCTGGCCTCGGTCTTTCTCTGGCTCTCGACTTCCTCCCAGGAAGACTAGCGTCAGCCCACAGAGAGCGAGCGAACAGGAGCTCCAGCTTGGCGTGCACATGAGTACAACCTGACGAATCCTCATCCGTCCGACCCGCTGGGGTCGTGTGTCCGTGTCATAGCACAGCTGTCGGCGAACCAGCTGTGACGGCCATTTTGGGGGCCTCCATCTGCTCGCTGCTGCCTGGAGGAAGCTTGCGTGTGCTAGACTATGAGTGGAAGTGGCGCCCACCCTTTGAGCGGTGAGGGTCTAATCCAGGGGACCTTGTACCACTGGCACTTTTACAGGAGGCCCTGGCGGAGAACCAACACCCCGCCGGCTTCTGAGCAGCTATTGGACAAATACAAATGGCAGACATCTACTCGCCAGGCACCAAGGTTGGCCGGTATGTCCACTCCCGAGGGCAAAGCACAAACCATGGAGCCTTCTCACCGGCGGCTGCTCAGCCTGCCGAGGTTCGGCACCCTCCCAAACCCCAAAAAAAGTAACAGGGAGCCGGGCGCCCTGCAGAGGATCTTTCTCCGGTCGATGTCCGAGCCCAGCGCCGACAACGACCACATAAGGGAACCGCTCAGGAAGGTGGAATCGGACGCCGAGAGGAGCACGCCATCCGTCAGCAGCTTCTTCAGCTCGCTGTCTCGAAGGATCAGCAAAGTCCTGAGGGAGGAAGGCGGAGACAGCGAAGGTGAAGGAGGAGAGGATGGTAGGGGTGTCTATGTCATGCTTGTGTTCTTTTAAAAAAAAAAAAGAAAAAAAAAGGTTTATTTATATTATTTTGGAATTTTTTTTTTTTTAAATAACTTCAGTGTCACTTAACATATAAAAACCACGATGAGATGAAGACAGTTGTTGTGCCTCCTGCTCAGAAAGTGTGACACCAACACAATACAGACACCAGGAACTGGCTGAGGTCTTGTTGGTTTATTTAGCCTCTAAAGGGAATCCCCCAGAATTCTCCACGAGTCTTCCCAGGTGATTTTCTTTAAACAGCAGCACTTTCAGAATAAACCGAGCTCTAAACAGAGAGTTTTAAATCTGACCGAATGTTAAAGAGCAGTTGGTTTGTTTTTTGGGTTCAAAGTTTTAAGGTCTAAAGTTTGCATTATTAGGGGGATGGCCACTTTGACTGGCAGGTGGATGGAGACACAGGCGGGTGGAGATGCTAGCTGTCCGCTAGGCTTCACCACAGCTAATTGGCGTCTCTGAACTGGACATCTGGACCATGCTTGTGCTTTTGGAGCCTTTCTGAGCTTTTTTAATGACATCATCTGGTCAGTAATGTGGATGCTGTGAGGTTACTGCACTTAGACCGTCACAGAGGTCTCCAGAATTCTGGGATTTTATTAGGACGTTAATTAGCATTAATTAGCAGGTATCTGTGTCTGTGTGATCCACCTGTACAGTCTATGCATGCAGCATAGACATTGACATTGAGTATAATTTTTATGTGTTTTCTTTTTCTTGAACGTTGTAATGCTGCGCTGGCCTTGATGAGGAGAATCTCAGCGGTCAAATTAAATTAAGAGCAGTCAGAGTTAACTGGATCACAAGCTGCAGCTTTATAAAATTAACAGCATTAGCGTGACAGTCACATCAGTCCAGGGTAGAGGGGAACTTTCAAACACAGTTCAAACAGTCGGTCTTATCAATACAGCATAATTACATCCTAATTTACCTCTGCTGTATTACTGCCTCAGACACTGACTGAATTATGACGATGATACAAAAATTCCCACACGGTGAAGTTACAGCAGAGTGATGTTTTCCTCTCCTGTGGCCCCTGCAGCTTTATTCTGCTCTAGAAGAGGAAAACCTCGGCTATCCTTTGTGCTCTGAGAGAAAGAGGTTTCCTCCTCCTGCTCCTGATTGAAAGGTGGAAATCTGTCTGCAGCTGCTTCACCAAACATTTACATTCATGCAGAGTGTGTAAAGCTCAGCCAGGCAGCCAGTCTGAAGGCTAAGTCATGCTAATTGCAGTTTCCACTACAACCTTGCGTGAGGAAACATTTAGCGCTGGCAGATAATAAATGTGTGTTTTCATGCAGAACTCGCTGCTTCATCAAGTCCCATTAGTTCTACAACACAGCTCCTCTGAATATGAATAATTGTCTGATTTAATAATTTCTTTGCCTGATATCGGAGGCACAGAGCTCTGTGAATAATGAAGTCTGTAGAAATTCAGAAAATGTCACAATAAAATACACGTATGTACGCAGAAGATGCTTTTGAACATCATGGAAGAAAAACAGACCCAATTCTGAAACCAGTTTTAGTGCAATCAAAAATGAGTCATTACATAAATCCATCTCAGTCCAAATTGAAGGTCAGCACAGATTTAAATCAGCGTAGTGTGGAACCAAGTTTGTAGCAGTCCTGGAGTCCGGTTTAAAAACGGTTTGTTTGGGACTGAATTCCTGAAACCAGGAAAGAGGCTAAAAACAGTGATGAAGGTTATGCTAACCTGTGCACAGGTGCACCAAACTGGATCTGCTTCATCTTTGGTCTCCTTACTGCTGTGCAGGTTTGGATCTTTGGCAGCGTGCCGGATCTCCTCACCTCACTGGCTCTTGTTTACCATCGGAGCTCATGCTGTCCTTTTAAATCAGATGGTGCACGTTTCACGGACTGCAAATGCAGAGTAAATATTTCATGCTCAGGCACATTAGAGACTGAAACGCTGCTCCAAACACGTGATGAACGAGATCACCAAAGACACGAAAAGCAGCCGATCTGAGTCCACTGTGAGCTTAAAATGAAGACATGCACATAAACATTTATGTTAGCTTACTGATAAAAGGATTCAGGGTTGGGACCTTCTTATAGTATCGATGTGTGAACTCTCTAATATTTTCTGACCCCAGAGGTTATTATTATTTATTCCACCTCCTGTCTCTGACCTCTGACCTCTCTCTTTCTGATAGCTTGTATTATGAGGTGTTTGAGGGAAATGGGAGCTGTTGTGGTAAACCGTTCTGGCTGACTGTGTCAGATTAATGTGTGCCTTTGGGCGTCGTGTCTCCGAGCTGTTTGATAGACGCATGTATTTTTGAGGAATCTCCGTCACCATCCATCATCCTGAAATAGAGATGATGCGTGTTATCTGCGGGCTCCCAGCATCCCTGGCTCACCGGAGCGTTCAGCCTCGCCGGAAATTTAAACACAGCATTGAAGAGCAGGAGGAGGAGAGCTGATCAGGGATGTAGAAAAAGATTTAATTTAATCTGTCTGAGCTGGTGGTTTATGGGAAACTGGTGCGAGAGGAGGGTCAGAAACAGAAGCTGCTGATGTGCAGGGAGCTCAGAAGCTTCACACGTCTCAGACTGCAGAGGCCTCATTTGTTTTACTGCTAAACCTGCTTCAAATTATTAACCAAAGTTCCCATAATGCTTTGGGGAATGTAGAACTGTAGCATGAACTGGGTATCAGAAGTTCCTGCTTGTGGTTTTACCCACAGATGTACAGACAACTGTCAGATTTCTACCTCAGTACTGACGAAAACTTAAACATTTCAATTCTCTCTGAACTCTTTCTAACCAGGTCCTGAACAGCTTTAAAACCAGTCCTAACCTGGTTACAGACACAAGTCTCAAAGCAACCTTAAAGCGCTCCTAAAATAAGTCCAGTACTATGCTCAGAATCAGCTCCAGAATAAGTTTAAAACCAGTTCTAAACTAGATCGAAATCAAGTGTGAAACCAGTTTTAAAGCAGCCCCCCATGTACTGCTAATCTAAAACCTAAGCTCAGATCAACAACCGGCCTGAGTTTGGGGGCTTAGGTTTCTTTACTGGTCACCTGCCCCAACCCAGTCTCAAATCTACCATAAAACGTTTGAAATCTAAAAAGAATTCCAAAACAGGCTTAACGTGAGCTCTAAATCAGTTTCAGAGCTAATCTAAAATGGCCCTGTGTAACCCAGGCTTAAATTTAAGCCCTTAAGTGGTTTAAAACCAGTCTTAACTCAATCCCAAAATCAAGTCTGAAACCAGTTATGAAGAAGTGCTAAATTAGACCTAAAACAAGCTAGAGCTAAAGTCCACATTCAGTTCCAGAGCAGGTTTAAATCCAGTCTCGATTCAAACTCGGAACCAGTGTAAAATCAATCATGAACAAAATCCGAACGAAGTTTTAAAACTTGGCCTAAAATCAGGTTTATAATCCGGTCTAAGCCAGGCCCACGTGCAGTCTGAAATGAGTGGTAATCTGACCCTGGCTCAAAACTTCACCAGATATAATGTTCAGGGTCGCCGTGCACCTGGAGCCTGTCCCAGCTGTCACAGGGCGAGAGGCGGGGCACACCTGGACAGGTCACCAGCCCTCCTGCAGGGTGTTCTGCGTTTTACTTCCTGTCTTGTGTCAAACTATAAACTACAGCTCCTACAATGCTGTGGTGGCTGTAGAAAGTGTGCTGAGTTGCGTGGTCGTTCCTGCTTGTGGTTCACCCACAGATGTAAAGCCGGCGTAAAGATGTAAAGCTTTATTTCTTAAAAACATCTGAGCGCTTGCACAGCTTCTGTTTTTCTTCCTCTATGGTTTCTACACCGTCGTGTGGTCGCTCAGAGCGGCGATGCCCCGCCGACCGTGCCAGCAGGGTTAGTCAACGTAACACGAATATGAGCAAACAAGAAACTAAACCAGCTCTTTATTCCAAAAACTTTCCCCCTCTGCTTTATGATCTTGTTCTGTTCTGCCTGAGAATTTGAAGTAGTGAAACCCAAACAGACCAGAGTCTGTGAGAAAATTCAGCATTTTAGCAAAAATAAATAAAGACAGGCTTTCTTCTGCTTTATGTTTCTTAACTTTAATCTGCAGAAAGCCTCAAGTCACTGTGTTTGATTGTGCTGTGACTCAGCAGTGATGAAGAGTACACAGAGTAGCGCAGCGTGTAGCACAGTGAAGTATTTGTACACAGTTTCAGCACTGCAGTAAATGTGTGTCTACGTGAACAGAAATGGCTGTAAACAGAGACACGGTGTGAACGTTTCCAGCACAGAGCATGCTGGGAAATAAAAACCACAGAGCTCTCACTTCTGTGTGTGCGCGCGCGCACACACGCACGCACGCACACACACGCACACACACACAGCGAGAGAAAAGCCTCCCTCCCAGTTCTCACACTCAGTTTCCATGTGAAAATGAACAGCTACTGCTAAGTAGAGTCTAATTAACTCAACTCTGTGGGTGGGTGGGTGTGTGTGTGTGTGTGTGGCTGTGTGTGTGTGTGTGTGTGTGTGTGTGTGTGTGTGTGTGTGTGTGTGTGTGTGTGGCTGCAGAGCCAGCTCAGCCCGTCCTCGTTCCCAGAGATAA
>VOQK01027141.1:19566-33978 GCA_015052645.1 Benitochromis conjunctus
CCCGGGCCCCCCCCCCCCCCCCCCCCCCCCCCCCCCCACACACACACACACATGTTGGGTATCTTGTGGGGACATCTAATTGACATAATGCTTTCCGTAACTATGGAACATGAATGCCTGACCCAGCTGTAACCCTGTCCCCAAAACAACATTTGGTGGGGACCAGGATTTTGGTCCCCACGAAGATATGAATACACACGCACGCGCACACACACACACCTCCTCTTGCCTCGTTATGACCACTGCAGGTGCCCTGCTCATGGGCACGTCAGCAGTTGATATCAGAGAATGATTTGAACACAGAGGGAATAAACCTCTAAGAGCGGTGACAGGAGGCCTGTTCGGTGTTTGGACTGTGAGTCTTGGAGTGTGTGTCCACCTGATGTGTGACCTGAGGTCCAGTTTGATTTTGACCTCTGTTTTTGATATTTCTGTGATGACCATCAGAAGACTTTTATCTGCAAATAAGTCAAATGCACACAAGAAGTGTGACTCGTCCTGTCAGTGCGTCTGTAGCAGGAGTGAGACAGGTGTAATCCCGGCCTCAGGTGTGACTCCGAGGTGAAGAAGCCCAGTGTCTGCTCGGAGGTTGCGATAAAAAGCTTGAATTCATGACCCAAAGTGCACAGAGCAGTTTAACTCGACACGTGTCCGCTGTGCGTGTGAGTGGAGCACATGGATGACGGACTTCAAACATCTCACCTCGCAGTCGGACATGCCTCGCCGCCGACATTGAAGCGCTTTATAAGAAGAGTTCATCAGACCATCACACGGCCTGTTTGGCTCGTCAGCTGAGTAACGCTCTGCAGCCGACAGATCGTTTTCACGCTCTGGTGAGCTTGTCATCCGGCCCGGCCGGTTCTGACCTTTTCACCGTGCCTGGATCATCCAGCCGCCCGGGCAAAGCTTAATCCATCACGCAGGCAGGGAGGCATGCGGCAACAGAGGGGGGACTTCCAGCGGACCGCCGCCTCACAAAGACTGCAGCGTAGTTTCAGAGATGGAGACTGAACAGTTGGACTCCACTCGTGACGGAGTGCAGAAGTCCGATGTCTCCGGTGCTTTCAGTCTTTGTCACACGAGCAGCTTCAGGTTCTTGTTTCCTGGAAGCCGGATGAGTTATGGCAGCGGTTAGTTTTTAATCTCAGCAGATAAGGCAATATGAAAATGTGTACAGTGATGACTCAGCTGATGAAACAAAAAGCTTTTTGTAGCGGGCGGCGAGCATGTTCAAAGCTGTAAAGTGTGATGTCTTAACCTCGGAGTCTCTGAGGAATGACTCGTCTCTACAGCTCAGAGGAAGTGAAGCTTTTGGAGTTTCATTTTTCAGACGCTAAAGTTGCAGATGAGATAAAAATAAGCAATGTAAGAGACTCTGACTGTAAAACATCTTCAGAGTTAACAGGCCTCGTGATTAAAAGTCAAATAATCAGTTATGAGGGAATTGTGAATATCTGTGGAGCATGTCAGATAGACAAACAGGAGGAGGGATTTCTCTGCAAGAAGCACAAAAACAAACATCTGAGGAAGCTCCGCTCGTCTGTGAGGGAGGGGCGTCAGCGTGGAGCTGCGTGGGACCATCTTTGTCTCTCTCGGTCCTCCTGGCCGAGCATCTCCGTGGCGGTTCAGGCAGGTTCGTGGTGTTATGTAAGGCCAGCGGCCGGCAGCGTCCCATTTGTGCTTCCTGTCTTTGTTCGGCCCTCTGAGGCGTCCACATGTCTCATCAGTGGCAGCAGACCTGAGATCAGCTAATTAGCCGAGCTGGAGTCCCTTGTGGACAGAACGAGATAGAAACGTCCAATTACCCTTCTGTTCGTGCTCGCCGCTCTCTCGCTCAGCGGCTCTGAGCTGAAGCAGGTGCGCGTCCCCTCGCTGCTCTCGGGGGCTTTGGAGGCCCGAGCGTGACGTGGATGATTTAGTATGCAGCCAGAAATAGTCTGCTGAAAATGTAGCTGCTCAGCTGCTTTCTGTAGCTGCTCAGCTGCTTTCTGCAGCAGCGCGGCGTCCTCTGTATTCTCCACCCTCTGCTGTGAGCTCAGAAACAAAGGCGGTGCAGGTTTCCTCCACAGACCTCCACCTCAGAGCGACCCACTGGTTTCTGCCCATCCTGTACTCTTGTGATTGTGATGGAGCTTTTATTCTGCGTGTGTAATCGTCCACGTGTTTGAGTCATGTTAATAAAGTTACGGAGTCACAGATGACGACTGGTCTGGTTTCACAGTTCCAAATAAATTGACCCAAATAAATAAGTTTTATTCTTAATTATGTTAATAATAATCCTACAAAATAAAATCCTTAGTGAACTTTTTGTGTATTTGCAGTGTGTGAGTGTAAATAACAGATACACTTTGGGTTTTGTTCTTTTTTCATTTGTTTTAAGCTAATTTAGGTTGTTTAGTTACATCATTAAATACATGTCCTCTCGTATTAATGTAAATTACAAACAACAGTGGGCCTAAACATTGTGGTGTACCTGATGTAATGTGAGGAGGAGCAGAGCTGGAAGCAGATTTTGATCCTAATCTTTGGATGTGTGTTTGGCCTTGAAAGCTGTGCAGAAGTAAAGCCGTCGATCAGATCACTGCTTTCACTTTCCAACCTTTGTTTTTGTGTCCGTGTCACAGTCGGTGAACGACTTAAAGAGGGCGAGAGGTGACGCTACGAGCCATATTTTGTACATTTCTGCTTTTTATTTCCACCATGTTGTGATTCAATGCCGGGATATTTAAAGAACATGGAAGTTGATAACTTCTGCTTGTCTTCCCTTTTTTCTCTGCAGCTGTAATTTTAACCTGAAGGGGAAGAAACTACACAAAATGTGGAACATCTCGAGCTGCTGAAAAAATACTATCATATTTACAAAACTCTTTAAACATGAACAAGTGAATTAAACAGTGCAACAAAACAGAACAAAGCTACAGCCTGCTTAGTGTGTGTGCGTGTGCACGCGTGTGTGCAGAGCCACACAAACACTGAATGATCCCAGCACAATTAGGCACAGTGAAAGCACAGTCTGTTTACTTGAACAGACGCCGACACACACACAGCTTTTATTCACCTCTTCACACACACACGGCTTTTGTTCACCTTTATACGCACGCACACACACACACACACACACACACATCTCTGCTCTATTTTTACCGTCTGAAGGTTGATGAGGCTGATCGTGATTATCCGCTGATATAAAAACGATTCATAATGACACGTTTAGGGCCCGGTTGTAAAATCTGTGTAGAGTTGAAACTCTCGCACTGTTTATCTAAATGTTTTCTCAGGTTCTCGCTGACCATCTGAGGACAGTCAGTGTGATGTACATGCATCAGCACATGAATAAAATCTTCATGTAGCAACAATAATAATGACTACTTCAGTGAGTGAGCCTGTTTGCCTGCAGTGCAGCGCTGTGTTCATGATGCATTCATCATCGTGGGATTTCACCGCAGCTCTTCTGTTGCTGAACATTTTTTTCCTGATTAATAATTTAACCACAAACCTCATCAGCTGATTGGCTGAAAGTAAAAGTGAGAAATCAGAGATGAGCAGCCAGAGTACAAAATGTTTCTGCAGCAGCTCAGTGTGAAGGCTTCCCCTCTAATGCACAGTGACGTGACCTTTGACCTCTGCTGAGTCACCTGATGCCTCACATCACTTTCATTTTTATTTGCCTTTCTTCCTCCTCTCCTATGCTGGAGCTGAGAGCAGGCAGGCAGGGAAGCTTAGATCCACAGCGCCCTCTGCAGGAGCAGCCAGAGCTCTGCAGGCTTCAGTCTGACTGCAAACTACACGTCCATCCACCCGTCCGTCCATCCATCCATCATTTTCTACCTCTTATCTGGGTCCGGGGCATGGGGGCAGCTGCTGTGCAGAGCTTCAGACCTTCTGTGCTGATATTAGACTTTCAGTGGGTTTGACTGGGATTAATATAGATTTTAATGCTGGATTATTTCTGCTTTAATAAAGAAGTTATTGTTTCATCTCTGGAATTATACTGAATGCTATACAGGATATTTTTACACATTTAAATATTAAACTGAAAGAGGCATAAATGGAAACAATATATATATATTTTTTTTATCCAAAAACATTGGTGATATTTTTTTTAATTTAATTTACTTTTTTCATTATTTTCGGTCATTAAAAAGAATCAGCTTGATGTTTTTTTTTATCTGCTATTTTTTAATTGTTATTTTAATTCCATGAGGCGAGTCCAGGCCTTTCTTTGTTTTACGTGTGGAAAGTAGGAGGACGGGAAGAATTGTTTAAACAAATAATTATTCTCATGTTATCGCTCCATCTTTCTCTGATGATGTTTGATGGCACCTAATAAAGTCCTCTGTGGGGCGTCTTTAAGAGCATCATGCCTGACTAATTTGAGCTGTTTCTGTTTCCAGATGTGAAAGGTCCTCCGGCTCACCGGTTCTCCTGCGGTCAGAGCCCGTACACCGACAGTGGCTCCTGGGACAGGAAGTTCTGCATTCTGACCGACACCCAGCTCATCCTGCTCAACAAGGACGATGAGGTGCAACTCACCAGCTCCCACAGGTCACATGACCTTCCCACTGCACATTTCCTGACCTCCCTCTCCCCCTCTCCCTCCCCCTCAGGTTGCAGGTGACGCTCAGGAGAGCCCCACAGACTCTGCAAAGGCTCGCAGCCTCCGCAGGACCGTCAGCGTCCCCTCAGAGGGACAGTTCCCGGAGTTCCAGGCAGAGGGCGCCACCGCCATGCTCGGTAAGCATCAGAGCTGGTTATGTAATACCTGATGCATTACCTGTGTGTGTGTGTGTGTGTGTGTGTGTGTGTGTGTGTGTGTGTGTGGCCAAACCCTGCTGTCATCAGGAGGATTAGAGTGAAAACAAACTAGCGGATGTGATGAGGAGGGTTTGAGTATCTTTGTGATGATGTTCAGGGTCATGTGGTCAAAGACAGAAACCTGCGTCATGTGACGTCGCATGAAGAGAGGAAGCTTTATCCTGGAAGAGCACTGTGTGTGTGTGTGTGTGTGTGTGTGTGGGGTGTGTGTGTGTGTGTGTGAACAGATGTTTCTGTTGTCCTGGAGTTGAAGCAGACTCAGATAAAAACGGTTTTAGAGTCGAGCTTTTGCGATCGTTGATGTTTTCAGAGACAGCCGTGTGTTTTAGCAGGATTGTGACATCACACATGAAAGCGTCATGGTGACCTGGGGTTTAATTTTAATACTAATTTTATATTGGTTTAACTGTGGATTTATACTGGGTTAACTAGCTTGGAGTAATATATTTATACTGGTCTGTACACTGGAAATGACTGAAGTTTGTTCTGGTTTATACTGGGACTGTTTTTGCGTAGAAGCTGGATTCATACTGGTTGTTGTGGTGGATTTGTATGAAGGCTGGCCCTAGATTAACATTGTGGATTAACACTGGTGTCAGTCCTGGATTTATGTGGGTTTAAAACTGGTTTTACCAATAAACTCGGTTCTTGGTTTCATTCTGGCTTATGGATTAGATTGAATATTATACGTTTTATAATTTGATTTGATTTTTAGTGATTCTATTTTCATGACTTTTGTAATGCATGGCATAATAATAATCATTTTTATCTACTAAATTAATGGTTCATATGTTTTTTAATATAAGATTTTTCATTTACCTTTTTTGCCATTAATCATAATTTGCAGTAAGTGTAAAATATCTAAATGCTTTGTCACTATGTTTTCATCAAGAAGAACAAGTGAATATTTTATTCTTTTTATTGAAAAACAAATATTTTCTTCTAACAGGTTTGCTTGTTGAGGAGAGGAGGAGTGTTTCTTTTGGTAAAATCTTTTTCTTTCTGCTGCCAGATGTTCACAACTGTCTGTGTCGTGTGAGGTTTGAGGATTCTCGCGCTCGCCGCCGGCTCGAGGCGTGACGAGGTTGTTTTGTGTGCAGTTTGAGAGGTTTCTGTGTAACCTGTGATTTGGGCTCTGGTTTAGCTCTGACCCGTGCTCCTGTGACGGTGTCGGCTGCGTCTCTCAGGTGGATGTTTGTCTGCTGTAATGAGGCGTTCGGGTGTAGCCTGTAATTTTGCAGCTCTGTGTGGGAACGTTGCCTCTGACTGAGGAATGCCTGAGGACAAAGCGTCCAGTGTCTGTCAGTCTGAAGGAACGCGGCTGCCCCCCGCTGCCCCCTGTGGGACACCCGGGCTGAGGGGATTCCCACCCAGAGCTGCAGGGGTCCTTGAGGCTATCAGGAAACAACACGCCGGCAGTTTAAAATGCTTTGACTCTGAGTTTAGTCGCATTGATGAGTTTATTGATCAGTTAGAGGACTGATAGGAGCCCCCCAAACCTCACCCCCACGCTGACCCTCACCCATCATTCAGCCACAGAGGAGCCCATTCATTCAATGACCTCCTTAATCCTCCACCACCCACCGGCCCCTCGCAGGAGGGGAGGTTATTTATATGTTAATGTGGCCGGTCTGCCCCCACAAAACAGGCCCCTAACAACCAGTATGAACTGGATCTGTACTGGGATTATACTGGGATTAAATCAGGCAGTGAGTGTGTCGATACTGGTGTTAATACTTGTTTAAAACAAGCTGATCTGGTTTAATAGCAGACTAATGGTGGGAATGTAACACTGGTTTTTAGCTCGGGTATAATATCAGCTCCAATGAAGTCTTGTTTGTTCCTGGTGTAGTAATAGCTTTTAATCCAGTTAAACTGGGTTTACAATGAGCTGGACTAGTTTAATACAACATTTATACTGGAAAATCATTGGATTTAACCTCTGGAGTTTCCTATTGATGGTCCAGAGCAGACCCTCAGTTTATACTGGGTTTATTTGTTGCATTTGTTTGTTTTTGAAAATACATCTTTACTTGGTTTGAGGATTTAGTCAGAGATTAATGCTGAAGTTACACTGGAGATACTGGAAATGATGCTTGATGGCTCACTGGTCACATGTATTTCATGCTGGATTTTCAGACCGTGTTCAGAGCTTATTTTTAATCAAACATATCTGACCCTTTCTCTGATTTCATTGGAGGTTTTGAAACATCTGACGCTGTCTGAGAATTAAAACCAGAGCGTAAAGCAGAATACTAAATCAGGACATGAAACCCGGTTTTGTCCTCCTCCTCCTCTTCTGCTTCTTTTGCTTGTTGTTTGTTTGCAAACTGAAGGCTGAGCAGCAGTGACAGGAACTGAGATATAATTGTAGTCCTCTGTCTTCGGTACAGTCTAATTACAGTGTTGACTGCGTGCTCATTAAGTCTCAGCTCCGCGCTGCGACACAGGAGTGTCCAGCCGAGGTTCTTCCTGGGTCTGATCGCAGCAGATGATCTGTGTGTGAAAGTAGCCCCAGACCTCAGGTCATGACTTTGCTCACCTGTGCAGGTGACTTCCTGTCAGGCTGCCGGTGGTCACCGCGACACAGCAGGAGAGTATATAGTTAAAGGAGCAGTCGGTCAGATTTTAGAGTCATGTGACTCTGTTTTAAACCAGGATGGAATCCATCCTGTCTAATAAAAGCAGCATCAGTTTAACTGGATTAATACTGGATTTAAGTAAGCTGAACTAGTTTAATACCAGATTTATAGCATGGATGCGATATTAGGTTATTTAATGGATTTTTAAACCATCTGACTGAGGCTTAATGACGAGTGTCTTACTGTGTGTGGTAGCCTGCATCGTCCAGCGAGGTGCCTTTGGGATTCTGAAGGAGTGAAAATACACAAACACACAAACATTTGATCCCAAATCCAACAAAACGATGCTTCAGGTTTCTCACGGTTTGTGTGGTAGTCGCAACCTGTTTGTGCTGATTTAAGGCAAATAAAAAGAAAATGATTCTTTTCCACCTGTAAAGCGTGAAACTCTCCACCTTTGGAGGCTGGAGGTGGTGTTGGACCGCAGCCCGAGTCCCGCCTGTGATGGAATTAAATATTATCATTAAAATGATTCTCTGAGTTTTAAACAACGATCCAGCAGCTGCTGCTTAACGCAGTTTTCTTCTCCTCATATATATTACAGATGCATTATTATACGTACATGGCAGCCACGATGGCAGGTATTTTATTACACGCACGCACACACACACTGAAGACATGGTTGTGAAAACACCTTTGTAGTGAGGAAACGTCACGTTTCTCCTTCATGTGTTTGAAGCCAGACCTTTAACCTGAGCTCTCGGAGTGGTTTTCAGTGTGATTGTCTCTCAGCTTGGGTCCCACACAGGCCCACTCTTTTGTTTGGGGCTCTTTTTAAAGCTCTCGTCACTCTTTGGCCCACACTCTCTGTTCAGCTGCTGCAGAAGTCTCCAAAACGGGGTTTTGTCTTCACTCCTCGTTGTTGTTTCAGGCTGATCTGTCTCGCTTCATCTCTGGATCTGCTGCATTCCTGTCTGCTCTCCACCGGTCAGCCCCACCACAATAAAACCTCCACATCCTGCTCCAAACTCACCTTCAAAGTAAAAGTCTGTGACACAAATCTGGATTCAGCCGATAAATTCCTCAATAAAAAAAAGGAAATGCTGCTGAGATTACAGGCGCTCCCTCAGGCTACATGTGACTCTGTCAGGTTCACACAGACATAAATGACTCAGGTCAGATCGGTTCGGTCCATCAGCAGCAAAACCAAAAATCTAACAAACACAATTTATATTTGCATCGTTCAGATTATGTCGGGTTTATCTGAGCTTTGAAGTGTCTTCAGCCACTGATTTTTAAACTAAATCCACTATCACTTGTTTGTTTTTGTAGAATCTTACAGTTAATTTCACTTCCTGTCGGAGGTCACAGAGAGGGCTGTCCACCATGTTGGATGCGATGTAACGGCTGAGGGTTGGGGAGTGTCTGCAAACACTCTCCAACTGCTCTCCAAGCAGGTTTAACATCTAGACCCTTTGTTCTTTATGTCTGTGAGTCTTTGCTCTGACATAAAACCCTTAGAGATGCCTTCGTTGTTGTTTTGGTCGAGTTGAATTTAACTTGTTGAGCTCGTTGTGTAACAGGACACAAATGACAAGAGAGAGCCATAAAATAAAAGGTGGTGTCAAAACAAACTGCAATCAAGCTGCTTTAAATGCTGCTCCATTGTCTTGAAGACCCGCGGGTTATAAATGCCGTTATCACAGTTTTATACTGAAGGCCGAGCGTTTCGCTGACTGCGCAGTTTCCTGGTTCGGACTTTTATTGTGAAGGTGCGGGCGGAAGCGTGGTCTGAGCTGCTGTTTGCTGACGGAGTGAGACCGTCCGGACTGAGTGAGGACATGACTTAAGAGTTAACGCGGTTCTGATGGACTTTCCGGGTGAGTGTCTCTCTCTAATCCTCCTTTCGGGCCTCCGGAGGTTGGGCAGACAGCGGGAGCAGCTCGGTCTGCTGCCCGCCTCCGGAGCGCTCTCCGCCGTCTGCTCTCGGGCGCGTGTTCGGGTGAAGTTTCCCCGCAGAGCTGCAGCTTCACGCTCCGCGAAGAGTCGGAGCGGCAGGAGAAGTTAGTTTCTCTGATCAGCAGCCTGGCATCAGTTATCGATCACCATCAGAAGTGAACGTGTTCAGCTGATGGATCAGACGAGCTGCGGCTGTTTTTTTATTTTATTCAAACGTGAAAGAAAAGAGAAAATAGACCTCCGGCTCTGAGCTTTAACAGGTGCAGTCATAAACTTTATTTATACAGCTCTTTCAAACAGAAACAGCACAAAGAAATGAAGGAGTCATGAATGATGTGATGATAATAACAAAAGCATTCCTGTAAAAATGTTAATTTCTGCTTTCTCAGGACCCAGAATTTAAATGTAAAGCTTTAGTTTCTTTTAGTAAGATAATAAAAGTCAGCAGGACTGAGGTATGAGGAGAATGGCTTGGTTTTTCCGGCTCAGGCGTCTTTGAAGGGATGACAGTGCATAAAAGCACTGCTGGTTAAAACAGTTTTTATTTTAGCCCTGTGGGCTTTGCTTTGGAGGAAAGCCAAAACCTCTCTGGTGTTCATGTCATCTGTCCTTCTCCTGCTCTGGGCTCACAGCGATGCAGCTCCTTGCACACGGAGTGGAGCAGGCAGTCAGTGCTGTGTTACTGTTATAGTGCAATACAAGCTTCCTAACAATCCTAACGCAGCGAGCGTGACAGCGAGGTAACAGGCTGCAGTTGAATCACCTTTTGTTTTTTTTGAGCCAATCATTGCATCTCTAAATGAGGCCGGTGTGGCTCGGGTCATCAGGTGTACATGAGTGTGTGATGTGGGCGGGTTAAAGTCCTGTGTGTAACAGGAAGTCTGTGCAGAGTGGCCGAGGTGGTGCTGTGTGTCAGAGTCCACATGATGGAGGCTCCTCTTAGCTGGAGAAAACATGGCTGCGGCCCGTTGGTGATTTGAAAGTCAAATCAAAGCTCCGTGTCAGAGGTCACGCCCAGACTGCAGGCAGGACGTGTGATGGCGGAGGACAGTTTCCTCCCAGATTACAGGGTTGGACATTAAAGGTGATGATGCATTAAAATCTCCACACTGAGATCTAAAGCAGAAACCAGCTTTAGCTTTCATATCATAGTTGAACTTTTACGACGGGCATGAAACCCACTCCAGGGTTTTTACACTGGACTGAAGATAAAATAAGTGTGAGGAAAAAACCAAAAGCTCGACTGTAGGAAAAAATAAGATCGACTAAACTTTAGTCGATCTTATTAAACCACCGTTTAAGCAGGTAGTTAGAAACCAACCAAAGGTTCAGACAGGATGTGGCCCTCGCTCCCCTGACTCACAGTCCTCTGACTGTTTTTTTAGCACTTTTCTCTAAAAGAAATGATATATATATTTAACTGTGACGCATCAGCTGACCGTCAGCGGGATGTTGTCAGTCTTCAGTAATGCAGAGGTGTGACCTCAGCCAGCGACTGCTGTAGTCACCTCAGCAACCAATCCGGCAACACCTGAGGTCAGGATTCTTCATCACGGGATAAATATTCCTTTTATCTCTGAGTTCATTCACAACACATGATGTCATCATGAGAAGCAGAGTGAGCCCCGCCCATTCTCTGCTGTTGTCGGGTCAGGTCAGTGATGCTGCTGAGGTCTGTCATCACTTCCTGTATGAGAACAGATTAAAAAACAAAAACCTGTGTGGCCACAGCGCCATGGTAACCATTATTACAGGTTACAGTCACTCACAGCTCAAAGCGTCAACGTCTGGTGTCCGTCCCATGATGCACTTGTTGCTCCAATGCCAAGCTGGTCTTCATATTAGAAAAGAAACAACAATAAAGATCAAAGTGACCTCTGAGTGACCTCAGCGCTGCTCCGTCTGCTCAAACATGCTTTAAAACAAGTTTAGTTATTCCTGCTCAGTAATGACCTGCTAGTTAAAGCGTATTAACGACCACATTGATGATGGTTATTATAAACAGCCAAAGAAACTTCACGTCTCCGCAAAGGCTGTGGGCGCCTGGTGCTCGGCGGCTCTCCCAATCTTTCCGGCTCCGTGCGCTCGGCTGCTCCTCATTATTAACGGATGCTGTGACAGTTAGCCTAAATCACGGCGCTCCAGCTGTCCCCACTCCAGCTATGATTAGATCATTGTGTCCCAAATTTCCTGAAGACGACTCCCGTCTGAGGATGCACGCAGCATGAGGGGAGCTCCTTTTAAAGGAGCATACCGCTGTTTCCTGCAGGTTTGTTTTTTAGAGAGTTTAACCTTTGACCTTGCAGGAAGCGGCTTTAAAAGGACCTGCAGAGAAGCTTCACAGCAGCAGAGATCACGCGTCTCCCGGGCGCCTCGCTCGCTCTAATCGAGGCTGTAAATGTGATTCTGTCGCTCTGGAGTTTAATGAGGACGGTATCCTCGCAGCACGAGAAGACAGACTGACCCCAGGTCAGATTTGTCTGTTTGTAAGAGAAGTTTGCAATAATAGGATGAAATAAAATAACATTTATTCAGCCAAAAAGTTTATTTCAGAACTCAGAATGAAGTCAGAGCTGTGGAAACAAATCTGAATTCAGCCACAAATTCATGGTTTATATTTGAGCCGATCTGAAATGAAAATAAAGACAAAGTATCGTAAATAATAATTTACACCTCAAATTCACCTCAGAACAATCACAGGACTTTAAAGAAGCTTTCCAAATAACAGAGCACCAAATGTTTTCATATAATATCCAGATAGAGTTAACTGTAATTAAACATGGGAGGTGCACACAGCACAGCATTCAGAGCCTGAGCTTCGCTCTGTGGACCAAAGTACCGGCCCACCTACAGGAAACCAGGCCACGAAGCTCCCGGCTCACCGTTTCTGTGCTGATGTTAAAGTCAGAGGAGCTTTGCAGTTACTGAGTCAGCAGCGCGTCAGCGACTTTTATGCATTAAACCACATAAAAGTCTCTAAACACGAGTCAGCAGAGAGTCGCCAGCGCTCTGACATCAGCACAAACGCTGCACCGTGTCAGCTGATCGAGGAATTTCATGCTCTGACTTGTTGCAGCGGTGGCGTCCTGTTACAGACCCGCGCTCGAATTCACGAAGCTTTTTCACAGATGTAATAAAGGTCGGCCTACGTGCTGGATCTCACACACCTGTGGCAAACACCTGCATTCAAAGATCACGAGCTGCGGCTCAGGACTGGTTTTAAATGATCCCAGTCTGGGTCCAGTTTGAGTTCTCCAGGTGAAGAGCCTGCTGGTGCTCGTGATGACCTCATGCTGTTAATGAACCACAGGTTCCTCGAGGTGTGATGGAGGAAGCATTTATAGAAAAGTTTAAGGTCTGCAAAATGTGACAAAATGATCAAAACTTCAGGTTTGATTAACTGTAATAAAAATAATAAGTCTGAGTTTGTAGATGAGCCGTCTATGCTCCAAACGTCTGAAATCTGCCCTGACATTCCTCTCATGACAGAAACCAAAGCGAACGACACCTGAGCTAATCGGGCAGGTGACAGCAGGTTGCATCCTGGCGCCGTGGTCATGGTTTGAGCACCGGCAGCGGGGTGAGCTGGTGGCTCAGAGTCTCGCACATACTGTTAATTTATTCAGAGGAATGTGAAGCGATGCGAGAGGAGGCGGCCGACGCACACAGGCCGGCCGAACGAGGCTCGACAAACAGAACTCGTTTCATTATGTGAAAAGAAATTCTTTGAATATTTGTTGTGAAAGCGGAGCTGTGTGTGAGGAGGAGGGCTGACAGGGTCTCTGCTCATGGTGTTTCTTTGTTTTTAACCCACAAACACCCCAGAGTGTTCATCTGGGACATTTATCATTCCTGCTGAGAAAAACTCTGACAACAGCTAAAGAGAAGGACCAGAGCCGGGACAACACGCCGTTCGTTTATGTGCCAGAAAGACAAGCTCAATTTGTCCCTTCATGGGATCCATGTGTGCGTCTGCAGATGACACAGCAGTGATGACCTGCAGTTATCTCCAACATAGAGAGCAGATTGGGTCTAACTGGCCCCGAGTTTCCCTCCAGCTCGTTTTTCTCAGCGTGACCGAAGAGAGTAAAACACATTTCTTTGGTTTTTGGAGACAATCGGGGACGTTTGCACACGTCTGGATGACGACGTGTTGTAGTTAATGTGACTCAGATGTGGCTGACGTACTGAGTGATGATGGTTCCACACACCTGAGGGGCCCATGGCCCCTAAACAATAAGATGGCGACCAAACACATTCACCTGTGAAGCAAACAGGAAACATCGTTTTTTTCTTACAGTCGGTATTTTCACATTAAAACACCTGAACTGGTTTACATGTGGAACGAAGTGATTCCTTCACCCGCTCTCGCTCTTCCGTGTGTTTTGTTACACGGCTGCGTTAAGATCAGTCCTTTTAGTTTGTCGTGATCTAATAATCATATCAAATATGTGAGATTTGCTGCAGGCGGACAGCAGCCTTTGTTCCTGTCAGAGGCACCTGAGTCTAAGAGGAGGCTCAGCGTTTACTCCACTACATTTATTTTAAAGATTCAGTTACTTTGTACATTTAGATTTTGTATTAATACAAAAAATGTCTAAACACTGATAAATGATGTCATGAGCCATTAAACCTGTGATGTAATGTCCCGTGAGCCCTGATGCCTGATGATGTTTGGACATATTTGAACAGGTTTATCTGAGGGCGTTTCATCTTCACGCAGGTGCTCCGGCCTCACAGCGCCGCTCCGGCCTCACAGCGCCGCTCCGGCCTCACAGCGCCGCTCCGGCCTCACAGAGCCGCTCTTATAATCGCTTCCATTTGGGAAACATTCACTAAAACCAGGAGAAGCTTTCTGGGAATCTCACCTTATACCTGCTGCTTTGAAAGCTCCGCCCACTCTGCCCTGCAGACAGCTTCACACAAAGGTTTCTTTGTGCAGCACTGTTGTGTGTGTGTGTCAGGTGTGTCAACTCCTGAATGAGCCAGAGTTCAACAGAGGTCATCCTCGGCATTCCTCACACTCCTTTCTTATGACATCACATCCACCCATTCA
>VOQK01027143.1:9720-19902 GCA_015052645.1 Benitochromis conjunctus
CAAAGTAATACAGTTATTAGCCATTTTTAACAGTTAAGACAATAGCTTAACACACACACACACACACACGCACGCACACACACCTACACACACACACACACACACACACACACACACACACACACTGTTCTGAAAATAGTTTTCATTCTTATCACACCAAATCCCTGTGTCACCTTCTGGCACCTAAATGCAATTAAAATTTGTATGTGGAAGGGCAACCAAGTGAAAATCTACTTCACATAATTGACGTGGCTGCACATGCCAACTTTAATGCTTGTCCCCAAACCCCAACACACACATTGCTACATTAATTAAAAATAGCTTGTACACTTGCATCCGCGCGTGCGCGCACACACACACACGCACGCACACCGCGCACACACACGCACGCACACAAACAGTCACGCACATACATGGAGGCAAACAGGTAGAATGTCAAATTAGATTCCTTCAAACTATAAGCTAATGATTTGAATTCCATTATTATAACCAAAGCCGCAGCCTCGGAGTAAGCGAGAGACAAGCTTCTTAAAGCCTTTCAATTACAGAAACGGTAGGTGGTACACAGGGCAGACAGCTCAGAAGACAGAAAAGAGGACAGGACAGAGGATAAGAAGAGGGGAAAAAACAAGAAAAAGAGGGATTTCTCACCTTTCAATCCTCATCCCGACATTACCTTTTCTTAATAACCCTTGTCACTTCTATCCAGTCCACTCTTCACTACTTTCTTTACACCTTCTTCTGTGGCCTTCGTGCCCGCCCTCCCCAAAGAAAAAACATCCCTCAGTGCAGCTTCGTAAGTGACATGTAGCTTGAGTGACTCTGCCTGACTTTTTCCACTCATCAGCTCTCAGTCTCCAACGTTTTCTATCTGAGCCTTCCCTTCTGGTAATGTAATGCCCTATAGGCTTCCTACACCTCCAAAAACATAATTAGAAATTTTTATTAGAAGCGACATTGATCTTGAAGCTACCCGTAAGTGGCTTCCAATTAAACGCGAGGAATGAGGGAGACTAGTCTGAACTAAATCTCATTAATTAGAAATTTTAGGAGTGGCGCATCACATTTAGATGCACTCTGCTTTTGGTCAAAAGCTTGATAATTCTGTGTAATGACACCTCTTAAAATGGCACACGATTCAATTTGAGAGTTTTCGCGTGCTCATCCAATGGCGTTTAGCTTTACTGCTAATACGTGAGCATCGCTATCTCCCTCCCACAGCTAAAACAAGAGAAGCATGACTCTAATCCATGAAGTCATAGCAAGGCACAGCCTAGAGCTGCTCTGTTTACAATGAATGGAAGACTGACTATGGATTTGTGTTTGTCTAAATGCTTACATTCAAATGAGGCTGAGCAGCAGTCAAGTCTAAAAATCACTGAAACCATGTCTGTTTACAGAAAATCTACTTTGATAGTTTTTAATAGGACGCCTTCAATCACATTATGACCCTCAGATGTTCAGCAGTAAGGATTGCTTTCATCGTGCCTTTTGTAGGTTCAGTTCAGTGATAATGGCTTTACTGGCATGACCATATTCAGCCTCGGCCGTGCTCTGTATGAATTCTGACATTAATTTTTTTTAAATTCTGGTTATTTTCTTACAGGAGAGGGAAAAAATAAAGCATTTTTGTTGGTAGAATTAAATGTAACTTTTCTTTTCTAACTCACTGTCAGTTTTTTGTGAGCTCCTGATGTTTCGGACATTCCCCTTTCATATATATATTTTTATTCATACAAAGTGAAATATTTGAAGCCTTTTTTGTTTTAATTTTGAAGATGATGGCTTACAGCTCTTAATGCTCAGAAATCCAGTCTCTCAGATTATTACAATATTTTTCCACGATTAGATAAAAAATGCTTATTTGCTTTGTTGGGGCTCCTTTGCTGCAAGTTACTGCCTCGGAGCAGCATGGCGTGGAGCAAAGCTGAGGTGTTACTGAAGCTCAGATTGCTTTGATAGCTGCGTCAGCTCATCTGGATTTTGGGATTTTCCTCATCTTCCTCTTGAACATACCCCAAAGATTCTCTGTGTGGTTCAGGTCAGGTGAGTTGGCTGGTCAGTGAAGCGCAGTAATAACATGGTCAGCAAAGCTTTTGGCAGTAGTACTGGCAATTCGGGCAGGTGCTCAGTCCTACTGGAATTTGAAATCAGGATCTTCATAAAGCTTGAAGGAAGTATGATGTACTTCAAAATCTCCTGTTAGACGCCTGTATTGACTTTGGACTTTGATTAAACACAGCTGACCGACCTCCACCAAAACCAGCAGAGACACGGCACCCAAATCCTCACAGACTGTGGTAACTTCACACTGGACATCAAACACCTTGGATTTTGTGCCTCTCCACTCTTCATCTAGACTCTTTGACCTTGATTTGCAAATTAAATGCAACATTTACTTTCATCTAAAAAGAAGACTTTGGACCACTCCAGTTCTTTTTCCTTAGTAAGACCCTTCTGACACCATCTCTGGTTTAGTAGTGGTTTGATGTCACTGATTTTAGGTTGTACCTCCTTTCCTGAAGACATCTGTGTGGTGAGATTGACACCAGCCTCAGACTACTCTTTGTGACTACTCTGAAGGCTATGGTCACCCCTGTTGCTTGCACACCATTCCTAGCACACTTTCCCTTCCAGTGAACTTTTCATTAATATGGTTTGGTACACCACTCTGCAAGCAGCCAGCTTTTTCAGAATTGACCTTATGTGGCTTACTCTCCTTGCGGAGGGTCGAGGATTGTCATCTGGAAAACTGCTAAGTCAGCAGTCTTCCCCGTGACTGCGGTTGAATGTACTGCACTACACCAAAAGACACACTGTAATTATTCAACTCAAAACAAGATACTGTAATGCTGAATTTTTGATTTTCATGACCTAAAAGGCGTAATTGCCAAAATAAACATATCACTATATTTATTTAAGTTCACGTGTAATAAAAATAGAACATATGAAACAAAACACTAACTTTTTTGGATTATTCTAATTTGTCCAGACACAGCTGTATATGTAATTCAGGAAAGCCCTATCCACACTGTGAAGGTAACAAGAGCAAGCAAGTTAAAGTAAAGAAATAAAACATTTGAAAAAAGCATTACACTCCTGACATCAAAGTCCGTCAACATGATGGATTTGTCCCCGTGTGACTGGAAACTTTCAAAGCATTAAAGCTTTAACTCCTTGATTTTTTTGGGGGGGGGGGCTGGTGCCAAAACTCAATGTTTACAGTGCTTGTCTTACAACACTGGAAAGATTTTCTGTTATCAGCCTTGGCTGTACTGTAGCTATGCTGATGTTACATCATCTGCACAGGGTCTCTTTCATTCCTCTTCAAACAGTAGCCAGCTGCCTGAGTGAGAGAAGGATTTTCTGACTCACATATCAATCTGCTCCCTACCAAGATTTTCATAAAGAACTGACTCAGAAATCAAACTGAAACTGCAACACAAACAACAAGATTTACCCTTTTGCTGTTTAACACTTGGTGGTTTAATTTTGATCAGATTTACTGCAGATCCCCCACTGCGCATTCAATGTAGCGAGCACTATAGCTGCTTGTGGTTCATAAAACAGTTCATAAACAATCAAAGTCAATAAAACAAAGTCACTTAATCCTAATTGCAAAGAACATTTTAATGGCTTCCATGGATCTTACTTTAGTCTCATCCACCCCATTCTTAAATTTTCCATGTATGATGTTGGCTGCTATTTGGGTAAAGTAAACCTTCAATGATCTTTATTTTATTTCCCTTTTGAATCTCAGTGCATGTAATGCTGATCTCTTTGGAAGTAAGGTAATGCAATGTGTATGTAAGTGTGCTTGCATGTGTTGACGTCACCTTCTCTCCATGGCCCATGTCTTCATTCTTAATGTCGCTCAATGTTTTCCACTTCATGTTTAATCCTGTGCCTGCTGACCTGGTCTCTGTCAGCGACTGGCTGTTGAGTGCAAAGCCTTCCCGGTCATACCTAAAGAGATGACGCGTACATGAATAAATATGCATCGATTAGGCATAGCATTATAAGCACTGACAGGTGAAGTGAATAATACTGATTCTCCCTTCATCACGGCACCTGTTAGTGGGTTGGATATATTAGGGAGCGAGTGAACATTTTGTCCTCAAAGTTGATGCGTTAGAAGCAGGATAAATGGACATGTTTAAGGATTTAAGTGAGTTTGACAAGGGCCAAATTGTGATGGCTAGATAACTGGGTCAGCGGGGTGTTTCCGGTCAGAATCTATTAATAGCAGTCCAAGGAAGGAACACTGGTGAACCAGCGACAGGGTCATGGTTCACTAATGCATGTGGAGAGCGAACCGATGAGCTACTGTATCTCAGATTGCCAAAAAAGTGTTGATTTCTGATAAAAAAGTGTCAGAATACACAGTGCATCACAGTTTGTTGTGTATGGGGCTGTATAACCACAAACCAGTCTGAGTCATCATGCAGACCCCTGTTCACCGCTGAAAGTGAGGATCAGAACTAGAGCAGAGAGCAATGGAAGAAGGTGGCCTCGTCTCATGAGCCACATTTTCTTTCTTGCCAACTGTGTGTGCATTGCTTACCCAGGAAACACCTGGCACTAGGATGCACTATGAGAATAAGGCAGGGTGATGCTTTGGGCAATGTTCTACCAGGAAACCTTCGCTCCATCCATGTGGATGTTACTTTTACGTGTAGCACCTACCTAAACACTGTTGCAGACCATGTACACCGTTTCACTGAAATGGCATTCCTTGAGGTCTCTTTTAGCAGGATAATGCACTGCCACAAAGCAAAAATGGTTCAGGAATAGTGCATGAGGTATTGACTTGGCCTCCAAATTTCAAAGATCTCAATCCAATCCAGTATTTGTGAGATGTGCTGGACAAACAAGTTTGATCCATGGAGGCAAATATATTGGTCCAGATACCACAGCACACCTCCAGGGATCCAGTGGAATCCATGCCCTGACAAGTCAGGGCTGTATGGCAGCAAAAAGGGTACCAACACAATATTAAACAGGTGGTCATAATGTTATGCCTGATGGGTGTATGTCCAGACATGCTTATGAACCAAAACACATAGTATATTCTTTTTAAATGGTCATGCACATTATACAGAGGGCAGGGAAAAGAAATACGGATTTGATAAATCAAAAGAAAACACAGCGTATGCTTGAGGACACAAGTAAAGATCCCTGGATACTGAAAATATTGAACTACACTAGATCTGAATATGTTCGGCAGTGTATCTATTTGTGAAAAAGAAAGCATCAAAGCAAACGTGTATATTTTTTACATGTTTGTTCTAAATTAACAGACAGGCATTTTCTTCAGAAGGAGTAACTAAACTCAATCACTAACTGCATTGTATCAATTATAATCCAAATAAGCCTGAATGTCTGAATCTCTCTTGTAACTGATTTCCAGACACAACATGCTGCAGTATATCTGATCTGACATGTGGCTGCCAAATGAATTAACAGACAATTTATCCTTTTTCTCTGCATACATTAGTGTCCACATACACAGTTCATTCACCAAGTAAAAAAATACAAATAAATAAAACCCGTAGAGTTTTGTCTATGCATGCATTTTATTAATTTATCTACCTTTTTAATATACCATCTAAAATCTTCATGGATCAGTGTGACTCCTGCTCAGCAGTCTAACTAAGCGGTGCAATCTAATCAACTCATCATCCAAATTCATCAGCTTCCTTGAATTATGCAAAGAAGTCTGGTCCAAACAATCCCACATAGCACCGCATCGCCACAGGAAGTAGAGTCAGACAGACACCCTTTGTCTTTCTAAAGCACAGACCTAAATATAAAAAAAAGAAGTGGATAACTGTCTGGTACTTGACTAACTTCATTGTCATTCATTGACTGCTGCCAGCATGTAAACTTGAATAAGGACCAAACAGCAGCTGAGATCGAGAGGAAAAGCTGCGGATTAGAGGAGAATGGAAGGAGTGATGAAAGGAAGGAGGATGCTGTTTTTTTACTTATTTAGCCCTTTGAATATCAACACCAGAGACCAATAAGACCAAGATTAAAGCTAGAGCAATGCAGCCTACCCCTTTGCTTTCTCCTGCACACATAAGTAACTGGCATAACTAATATAACGTACCCATAAAAGTGGCCAAAATGATCAATCATGGAACAATTAGCAGAATTCATAACGCAGACATTAACTATTTAAAAGTCTGAACGGAACCATGCCTTCGGGAACACGCCTGAATTTACTGTATTTACACTTTGAAGGTATGAGTGCTGTTTGACGCAATTTAGTGCCTAAGAATAGATTTCAAGAGTAGCACACAGGCAATCATATGCACACTGAAGCATTGTTATGTACACACACACACACACACACACAGAGGGAGGAAAAAGGAAACAGCGTTTTTGTTTCAACAGTGTCCAGACTTGGGAACAGCCTTAATGAGTGAATGAGTCATAATTCAAAATCCCTCCACAGGAACTGCTAATAAGAATCCAGGTTGATGCTGCTCACTATGTTCCCATCTTTGTGAGGAAGTACAAAAGCAGTTAGGAGCCGGTAAACACAAATACTTGTGCTTTGCTTCTGTGGTGCTCCCTCCTTCTGCCCTTCTGTCTACATCCTGTCTCGAGTCCTGCTGGGGCTGAGGGGCACATGCCACCAGTCTCCAGCCAAGTTATCGCTGGAGCTTTGCATTTATATTTATGTGTGAGAAGCCTGGTAGAATTTATCATCCTTCATTTTATTTGTATGAGCAATGCATTTTTTTTATTTTATTTTTTTTTAAAAGAACTTATTGATGTTATTATCAATGCAAGTGTATAATTGTTGGTGTATGGTTGTGCATCAGAGTGACTCACCAGGCTCTCAGACTAAAGGCCCGTGGTATATCTGGGTTGACCATGACTGTTGAACTGAACAATGCAGAGAGAGATCTTCCCCCAAAATCAGACAAGCGAGCTCCTTTGATGGCAACCACTGGCTGTGTAGAGCCATCAAAATTTTCCGCCTAGAGAAAGAAGGAAAAAAAAAAAAAGAGAGTGTCTAAGAAAGTAATTCAGGAGACAGAATGCGAGGCTGCAAAAGCAGTTGTATTATTGTCTCTTGCATGTTTAGTCTGTGTCTGCAGCTTAAAGACACCAGAAAGTAATATTTGGTATGGTGTTGCTTTCATAATTGGACAGCCTACAACTTAATTTGAAAGTCATTTTTGGATTTCTGCAAAGAGGAGGGGATTAGCTCTTGCAGATCGAATGAGCTTAGAGAAGAATAGTGCTATTTCATGCACATTCGAGAGTTATTTAGCCTTCTGTCTCAAATAGGAGACTCTCGTTCAAAACAGCCCTGAAGGTCACGGGAATGATTTGACCAATCCAAATTTTACAGCCTAGAAAACCTAATCAAAGTGTTTTTGTACACGAGAGCACCCAAAGAGAGACGTGTGAGTACACATGCATGGATGTATGCGCACATACATGCACGGGCACCTTCATAAACATGTTCAATTAAAGAGTGCTCAACACTTTTTAATGTCAAATTGGAAATCAATCCATGGGTACAAAAAGATAGAGAGAGAGAGAGAGTGAGAGAGAGAGATTACAGCTATTACCTCCTCGCCCCACAGTGTGACTGTCACGACTTTGCCCGTTTCGTCGATTATGCTGAGAGCCCTCTTGGAGACTTCTCTGCTGTTCTTAGTGGTGATACGGGATACATCCTCAGCACTCTTACATATTCCAATCACATCTAGAGGTAGAGAAAATCATTTTACAACTCCATCTCTTGATAACAGGAAGACAATATCCTTACAATCGGGTATGAGAAAAGGCGTTATGTGAAGAGCACCTCCTGAGATGTCTCTACACAGTGTAGAGTTTAAAAATGCCCCCTGGATATACTCTACATAATGTGAAGTGTTATCACATCATAAGCAGTAAAGGCCCAACAGAGCACAGAGCTGACACCCCTCTGATATTGCCAAGTTACAGCAGAGTGACATAAATGTCATACCAGGCTGGCTAACACCCAGCACCACTTTCCAAATGACAACAAACACACTCATCCCTCTTTCAAGTTTCTTGTCATGTTCAAGGCCTAAACACTTCATTCAGGATTACTGCACCGAGGAGCAACGCGGAGCTTTAAGATGATAAAAAAAAAAAGGTGATAAAAACAAAATAATCAAATACAGATTTCAGTTCAACTTGAGTCAGCAATTGTGATATTTCTTTACGAGGTGGACTCAAAAAAGTATGCGACTCCATGGCAGATTTCTCCATCTAGGTAGTCTTCTTAAGCAGCTCATCACAACTTCCTCCTGCTATAACTGGATCATTCCCTGTAAGCTGTCAAAGTGCTGTAAACAGCCACATGACGGCATTCACTGTGGCATTCAGATCATTTGCTTCCTCGGATACGTCGGCAAACAACAGAATTCTGCATTGAAAGTCTAACCATGGAGGACAAACTGGGAGTGCACAAACATGCTCTTGCTAATACACCTGAAGTTAAATCTGAAGTACTTGGTACCTGAAGTGTACCATTTTCTGGCTGTGGCTAATAAAGCTGTTTGGCTTCTGGGTCAAAACCCAGCTCTCATCAACATTTAAATCAGGTACTATTTTGTGTCTTCGCGGTCATTGTCTCCAGCAGTGTATTTCATAAAGTAATTATCGTCTCACTGTGAAGAAACTGCTTGCTACCAGCATCTGCTGAGGTGTGTGTAGTCTGCTACGTGCGCTGCAAACAGTACTGTAGTATTATAAAAATGGAGTGGGAGCTACTATGTGATGACACCACTGATAAATTACCCCAAATATCTTTTCTCTGCATTATACTCTGTAAAAATGACGGACTGTCATATTAACAAAATCAGACATTTACATTATATCTCTGATGGGTGATTATAGGTATATCAGACAGGCGTTGACTACCCGTCATAAGAAAAAACAAATATTTATTTATTAAGCGAATAACAAACTAAATAAATGTTTTATACCAAAATCTAGACAATTCAGAAATAAATCAAGTGTGACATTCATCCATTAAAACAATTTTTATTGTCCGGGAATGCAAGGAAATAACTGTAATTTGGCATTTTAATCAAAACACAATAATGTGTATAATGTTTTTCTCTTGGTTTTTATAAAAAAAGCAAATGTGAAGATGCACGGATAACAACAATAATTATATTTTAGCATCAAAAACATAATTTAAATTAAAACGTTTGTGCATAATGGTGGGTGAACATTAGAGAAACATAAGAAATGATTTTTGGTCATTACAAATACTGTTTCATATTTTGAATATTGCCACCCCATTCTTACTTGCTGGCACACTGCAAAGCCTCACTGCGGGTGACTGTTGCCATTTGACTTGAGATAAAGTATGTTTAGAACATTATTTGTCTCCTTGTGTACGTGAACTAAAACACTAAAAAAAATCTGTGTGGGGGGGAAATGGTCCGTGGCACTATTCCTGGTCTCCTGAGGATTTACACACTTGTGTTCATGTATTTAACAAAATGACTAGACTGAATAACAACACCTTTTTTCAGATCACTCATCTTTCCTTTCTGCCTTCCCTGCTAGCCTTTTTCTAAACTCTCCCCTTCCTACCCATCCTCCCGGTATTTCTGTCAGTGCTCTCTCAGCCCTCCTTAATTCCATTATGATTGAGACGTCATCCACCTCTGAACTCCATTATCACCACAGGAACAGGCTGACAGTTCTCATTACCATGTTATAATTCCCTATTTAACAAAGGAGTAGAGTGAGAGGCAGTCAAGGGAGAGAGCGAATGGAGAGTCAACAGATGACACACAGAACATGTAACGCTGCCCCTCTGTGACCAACGCAAACGCACTCCTACAACTAAACTGCTCAGTGCGTCTCTAAACTATTTAGTGTGGTGCTGTGCTGGTAGTGTGCAATAATGCAACCATGTAATATTACTGTTCAGGATGTAAACCTACATGGAGCTTTCAACTGGTAGTGTACAGCCAGTTGTTTATATTTCTTTCTGACCATTAATTTCTTTTCCAATATAGTTTGTCCAGCACTTAAAAGATTTAACATGCCTGCTTCTGTGCTATCAGTCAGTTTTCTTACTTGCTCTGCTAGCCCATGACGCTACAGCACTGGATTACTGTGCAATGCAAAAATCAAATCTTACACACCGCACAGCTCTAGCATAAGACA
>VOQK01027145.1:4205-16898 GCA_015052645.1 Benitochromis conjunctus
ATTCATTTTTTGCATTTAGAGTTAAGTCAAGCTTGTGACAATTACACTGTTTTTATTCACCACCACAATTTATTTCTAATCAAGCAATAAAGATTTAACTAAAGTGCAGACTTTGAGCTTTAATTCAAGGTGTAAACATAGGAATGACTGACTTTTTTATAGCATACACAGTTCCTCATTTTCAGAGGCTCAAAAGTGATCGAACAATTCATTAATAAGCAGAATGAAGCAAGACACAGATATGAGCCGTTTACTACAAGGCAAGTTCAACATACCCAGGATGTGTCTCCGTTCTCTGGATTCACTGGGCAAGGCTACCTATCATGGCTTACTGTCACACACCTCCAACTCGTCGAGTGGTGAGTATTTAAAAGTGCAATCAGTGTTTTTTTTAGCTTATTAAATAGAAAAATTGAATATTATTCTCACAGATATACATTGATTCGTGTGTGATTGTGTTTTCTAGCAATTTGCTGCATTCTCATAAAAGTAGAATTCATTCATTAAAAATACAAAAGAGTAGCTTGTAGAAGATAAATCATACCATGCCAGTTTTCTTTAATAAACTGTGGCCAAGAGAGCCAGTGAGACAAAATCCAAAGTACTGTCTTTAGTTATTAACATTTGAAATGATGAAGGCACTTGAACTTGAAAAGTAACACAAAATTAGCTGCCTTTCCAGGAAAACACAAAAACTTTTCAGGATACTTAAAGTTTTGTGAGTGTTTCCTCTTTCCCGTCCAGGCTTCTAGACTTCTGATTGGCCAACATTTCTGCACAGTTAGGATTTGGCATGTTCTTCACAGCGTTTGACTGTGTTTTTTGAGTTTTCATGTGGACGGAGATATTTTTTCAAAACTGCACGTGTGGACGGGATTTTTTTTAAACAAAAACAGAAAATCTCAGTTTTGAAAAATGCCCGTGTACATGTGGAGGTAGCCTCAGTAGCCTCCCGCCCTTGCCCGCCAGCCGATGCACATTCCACTTTTGAGCCTCTGAAATCGATAGACTAAGTAAAAATGGATGTAGTTCATAAACAGTTATTGCAATAGTTTTGTTAAAGCCTTCAATTAAAGCTGAAGTCTGCACTTCGATAGATGTAGGAGGCAGGAGTTACACATGTTGCATTAATCAGTTATAGTGTGTTAATGTCAGAAATGCCTTCAGTCCACCACATGCTGAGTTCCAGTTCTCTGCTGAGATTTCAGTTTCCAGATCTTTCTTGCTAAAAACTAATTGGCACTAACACTAAATTACAACAGAGGCATAAAAAAATAATGCCACCCCTAATAAGAAGAGAGGCATAATGAAAGTGCAGACACACACACACACAGTACTCTGATCTTTTTCATCTTATCAGTTTTCTGTCTGTTTCCATCCTTATATTCCTTTCTGTTTCTCCACATGTATCAAGTATTTTCTTCAAAAACAGCGATGGTTTTTAAGTCGACTGAGTCACACAGTCGTCCAGATTCATCTGCGTGACCAGCTGTCATTCCTCTGAGACATGTGACCCTACTGACATTTTTGTAGCAATAATACCATGGTGTACTCAAGCACAAGTCTGTTACACTGACCTCCTTCTAGTGAGCACATGCTTGTCTGATAGGGAAAACGCATTCATTCTGTCTGCGTGTGTGTGTAATTTTACATTAGGATGTACACCTTATCCACTTCGAGGTTAAAAAGTGGGACTCGTGAATGTGTGTCTCGCTGGAAAAGCACATGATGTTCAATGTGCAATTTCAGAGGCGATCAGGAGCTTTAATGATACGGAATAATTGGGTGACAGGCGAAAGAGATAAATGAGGGGGATGCATCGCCAAGGAGATACAAGTTATTCTCCTGCAAAAATAGAAATATTTGTCTCAGGACTGTAACATCTACTGTGTCCCCACAGAATTCCAACTGAGAGCCCATGAAGTTAGCCCATTGATTTAATATGTACACAAAGAACCCAGCAAGAGACAAATTTCACTGGCGTTATCAAGTGTGATGCACAACCGAAAGGCGAGGACGGAAGAGTTGAAAACAGAGGATAAAAGGAAGATACAGTGCATGAATATAAATGAGAAGAGGAAGTGAAAGTATTCATTTACCCCAATTACTACTTGATTGCTTCATTTGCACAAGAGATGTGTCCTTTCAAATCCCAGCAAGCAAGCTGTGGCTTTTGAACTGATGATAGCATTACTATTGAACTCTGACATGTTGTTCATTCTGGTTACAGTATACAGTGTGTGTTGCTTTGTTGCATATAATTTTTGAAGCATTTCTACTGAAATTACTTTCTTGAAATGAGAAAAACTCAAAATATGTGTTTTACCAAAATCTGCAATAAATGTATGATTGCATGATGTGACCTCTTTACAGTTCTTCTTCACTTCCTAGAGTCACAACAAAGCAGATGCTTCTTAGTGCAAAACATATCACCAGTTACGAATACTATAAACTTGTGTAACACTAACCACTAAAAGTATGCAAGGCAACCATCATAAATTGGCAGGTTAGAAAAGCTATTATGTGTTAGACCTGCAACAGGTTGGTGACCCATCCACAGTATTCTTTGCCTTTTGTCCTGTGACAGCTAGGACAGGCTCCAGTCCCCCCACATGTGGAGCTCACATTTCATACCAGTACCAGAGCCTGCAGTGGGCTGCCGACTGGGCCACTACAGTAGGCGACACGCACTGGGACAAAGGCTGTGTATTATGTATATTTGCCCTCTATTCACAGGAAAACTCCATAGTTCCAGTTTGGATTCGTGAACGAGACACTATCTCTACTTTTAAGATTAGGCTTCAAACTTTCCTTTTTGCTAAAGCATATAGTTAGGGCTGGATCAGGTGACCCTGAGTCCTCCCTTAGTTATGCTGCAATAGGTCTATGCTGCTGGGGGATTCCCATGATGAACTGGGTGAGGGTTTCTTTTTGACTCACCTTTTCACTCACTATGTGTTTATACACCTCTCTGCATTTAATTATTAGTTATATTCATCTTTGAGTGTTTCTTCTTCAGTCACCTTTCTCACTCACTATGTGTTAATAGACCTCGCTGCACTGAATCATACCTGTTATTAATCTCTGGCTCTCTTCCACAGCATGTTTTTTATCCTGTTTCCCTTCTCTCACCCCAACTGGTCGCAGTAGGTGGCCACCCCTCCCTGAGCCTGGGTCTGTTGGAGGTTTCTTCCTGTTACAAGGGAGTTTACCCTTTAAAAACGCAGACTTGATCAAAGAAATTAGAACGAAGCACATAAGAGAAGATACTTCAGGGAGCAAACACAGACACCACAAAAAAGGACAAAGGAAAACTGAAGCTATTTATACACACAGACACACTAAGGAGTAATCAGGCGAATTAGAAACATAAGGGTAACAAGACACAGCAGAAATAAATATAGATACCAATCAGCAAAAAAAAAAAACAGGAAGTAACAAAGCACAGGCACAAGGACAGACAAAAATTACAGGTGACTATAACAACGTCTAAAATGACTGTTAATGTAAATGAATAGGAACTGAAACATGGCACTAAGGCCCAAGATACAAAAGAATGTGAAAATTACAAATAATCAATAAATAAACCAAGAACCAAAGAGAACATCATATAATAAATAAAAATTCCCAGTTTTAAAACTCAAAGCTCCAGGACCATGACTCTGTGCTGTAGCATGATATGATATCCCCGTGTTGATGTTGTTCTGACATCATTATAAGAATGTTGGTCCACGATCTACACTGCAACTGAACAATCTCACTGTCTTCACATTCAGTTAACATTAGCCAAGAAGGTGGCTAATTCTTTAAAACTGTCAATAGGAAACCAAAATTAATATCTTACTCACAGCTAACCTAACTTTGAAATAACTTTGTTATATTGCATAAAGTAATAAAGAGAATACTTGAAACGCCTACTATTTGCTCTGCAAGTGAATTTTATATAAACAAAAATCTTTTTTTCTTGTTCAAACATATTCCAAAGCTATGATGACACAACAATGTTATCACTGACATTATTATGCTGATGCAGGAAAAACACTGGCACAACAGACGTGCACTGAAATTCTGTTTACTAATGGGGTACCAATGCTTTATCATGTAACTATTATTTTTAGACTTTAATCTGTAAATCAGAAACTGTTAAAGCATTGATTGGGGCTGACAAAGTGTTGACTGAACAAATAAAATAGTACTAAGGTAATAATAATAATGATTTTGATGAAAAGGCAGAGCCAAACTGAGTCACATTGTTGCTGGTCTCAAAAAAGCACAAATGAAGCCCTGATTATTATGAACTCAAGGGTTTATTGCAATTATGTGGTGTGTGTTTATTTAGAGGTGAGAATAACAATGAAGCATGAGTCACAGGGTTTTCTTGCATGTGTGTGCGCCATTGCCATTTTTAAAATCAGAACCCCCCCCAAGGTAGGAACCTTAAGATTCATAAGAATGTCACAATATTAAAGGGAGGAAAGGTCAAGCATAGGACATATTACTGTTACCATTGTGTATAGTACTCACACATTAGTGAAGTACCTGGTAGCCAGGAGCCCAGAAGGGTTTTTTTTACTGGTGCTTAAGTAAAACATACGCATTTATGTGCCTGAGTCACATTTTTCCATCTGGTCAGGGGATGCATGCTGCCCACGTTCTCTACCAGTTGGCACAGCAACCTCCAAGAAGACTCTCATTCATAGTGGCCCTCTGCCAGGATAAAAACACATCAGACAGAGTGCAATGCTAAGTCTAGTCCTTTACTTGTCAGTTTAATCAGCATCGACTGCAATATTCACTAAACACACATCAGGTGACGCTCAAGTTTTTAGCAATGGCTAGAGCAAATGTGTAAATTTCAAATACACGTTCTTTCAGCTTAGAGTATAGCATAATTACTCTCATATACAATAAATTACAGGTTGTGGAGTAGACACCCAGGGACAGTTGTACCTGAGGTGGTAGAGCAGATTATTTGTTGTTATCTGGGTGTTATTGGGTGATTGAGAGTTGTAGTAGAAAGTGCTGTGAGTGCTCAAATTGGCAAGAATTATTGTGAATTGGATTATTGTGATGCCAAACGTCAATAACATTCTCCTGCTGCAATAAATTTAGTTAGTCATATTACTCACTAAATGTACCCACTACTTGTTGCACGTGGCACATGTTTTTTTTATTAAACATTTGAACAAAATACAACACAAACTCTTATACAGGATACAAAGTCAGAGAGATACATGTATTGAAATGACAAGGAGCAGGCGCATGTAGTACACTACAGTGGCTGCAAAACAATGACGTACAAGCAGAGCACAGCGGTCAGTGCAGCACATGCCACGTCTGGGTCTTCATATGAATTGGATGAAACTTGATTTTCTATCAGTACAATGATGTGATTTTTAATCATTCACGGTCTTCAAAAAATGAAAGTTTCATTCATTTTAAGATTTTGATGTTTATGAATTCATTCCTACCTAAGAATGTCAGACACATTTCTATAGTTGTCCTGTTCATTTCAGCAGAAATTAGGGATTTGATTATTTCAATTAATGGCAGTTTTGTTGAATGAAAGTCTCCAGTTGCATTACTGTGACTTTTGTTGCAGGTATGTGTTTGTCTGCATTGCACCGTTCCACTATATAGATCCAGCTTTCTATGCAAGCGGCCAGCACAGATAACTTAGCCCGCCGGCCTTTCGTCCACCCATGGTCACATCTGGTTCCAAAAAGACAACACGGTGAAAGTCAAAATGATAAAGTTGGGGCTTCAAGTGCAAAGTCCCAAAAAACAGTGACCTCTCAGTGGACCATCCCTTATTCTGCGAATCTTCCAGGCCTTTCAGAGTTCTTGCCACAGTTCTTCTTGAGGTTGCTTCAGTGTCTTCTATATTTTCATGCAATGCTCGATTGACTCCACAATGCTGAGCTCAGGGTTCTGTGGGGGTTTTATTCAAAGCCAACTACAGACTGGGCGTTGTGTGCACGAGTAATTACCACCATGTAAAAGTCTTTTGTCATTGAGATTCTTCACTCTCTTTGTCACATGTCATTTTTTAAAACAAAGATTCAACTTTGTGGCCCAATCATCAGAAGTCATTGCCAAAGGACCGATATTCAGTTCTAAATTAGCACGGTGGATGTGGACTTCCTCTCGTCGAATAAATTATCCGAGCTATAAAGGAAAAATGTTCAAAGACGAACTTCTTTTTCTTTCAAGCCTTTTTTTTTTAACATTGTCCTTCAGAAGAGCAACATCTGACTTTTAAGTATTTTTCCTACTGTAATATTTCAGACACATATGGAGCTTGAAGGTTGATGAATACCAGGGGAAGGATTACATGCAAATTTGACTCCTACTGTGTATGAAAGATTGATAGATGCACGCAGAAGAAGGGATGTCCTTCAGAGCATGAACACAAGAACTTCACTTTTAATGCCCTTCACGTTTCTGTGCCTACATATTTATCCATACGATCTCCTCTTTCTCATCCTCTATTGTGATTCTTGCGGTATCTGGTGACACAATGCTTACACTGTGTGTAACTCTTTTGTGAAAAAGAATACGCAAGAGGAAATACATCCATGCTGCTCATTGGGAGATATTTCATATACAATCAGGAAAAAAAAGATGAAATCTTTTCATTTGACAAGCTCGTCATTGTTCTCTCCGCTGTTGTGAATCATCAGCAGGACAAACTATATATCATTTGAGTACTAATGACTGGTAAATGTACACAGATGCAATGATGGCACCACTCAGTGGAAGTGTTTGTCATAATGCCAGCGTTTATAACCGCCTTCAAAGACCCAAAAATAATTCAACGCTACAAAAAAAACTGTGTTACATTTGAAAACACAATGCCATAAACACACAAATTCAACAAAGTGTTTTTATCTTTGGGAAAAAGTTTGTGCTCATAATTTGAAACGTCATTTCCCAGGTGGTAATGCTGGAAATCACTATGAAAAATAATGATGTCTGTAAAAATTTTTGTCTAAACAAGCCACTCCACTTTGCAATCATTCATATGTGGTGCATATCCACAGCTGCGCCTATTCCAAATGCATAATGTTCACTGTGCTTGCGCGTATTTAACGTATGTGTGTCTGCATTATTGCGTGATGCATGCTGTCACGTTGCTCTGTTGCAGATGTACTTACATGTCATCGCTCTGCCTCTCTTGTTGTTTTCGGCCTGTTTGGTCAGCATTTAGCTGCTGCCTGAACCCTGTTCAAAAGACCAGGAAGCCCAGGTGTCCCATCTGGTTTCAGCTCTTATATCCTGCTTACTGTAATGTGAATCACACAAATTGACTGTGTGTGCGTGCGTGCGTGCGTGCGTGCGTGCGTGCGCATGTGCGTGCGTGCGTGCGTGCGTGCGTGTGTGTGTGTGTGCGTGCAGGCGTGCGTGCGTGTGTGTGTGTGGCGTGTATATCCGTGGGCCTGAAGAACTGCTCTGTCAAATCTGTTTTAGTTACAGCGCAGGCTTTCAATACCAGGCCGTCTACTTCAAGTTTGCCTGTGTGCTGCAGACAGCAGGCACAGTTATGCATTGCACGATAACTGATAGCAGGCTGAAATATGTCCGTTCCATTCATGTCTCTGCTTTTGGTATGTCTGATTTATGGCAGCAGGCGGCCGCGTGAAATGGATGCATATCTCGGTGAGAAAGTGAAGGTGATGCAGTTTCAGTCTGGGTGTACTGGATTTGTTTATGTGTTATTTATTCATTTAGAGATGACAGAGCACATTTGTTTCTGTTTTTGAAAGAATCTGTGCAAGAGTGTCAGGGTTGGCTAAATGACTTATTTGTACTCTGCACCTGATCATTTTTCTATAAAACTTATAACCCACATAAAATTGTAACGTATGAATACATTTGTGCATGAAAAATAGTATTGGTAAGTTTAATAACAAAAAATACATCATCATACATATATATGTGGCAAGTGGTTAAGCTGAATTAAAAACGTGCCACAAATATGAAGGAATCCATGTTTCACCACGGTGAAATAGGCACTCTGGCAGGGTTACCTTTTGTGTGTGTGTGTGTGTGTGTGCATGTGTGTGTGTGTGTGTGTAAACCTTGTGAGCCACAAAAAGTAACAGTAAAATAAATGGTAAATGGACTGATTCTTATATAGTGCTTTTCTACTCTCCCGGAGTACTCAAAGCACTCTATACAACAACCACATTCACCCATTCACTTTATCTATACTTTTAGTGTTAAGTAACATACACACACACACGTTCATACTCCGATGGATGCATCGGAGAGCAATTTGGGGTTAATATCTTGCCCAAGGATATTTGGCATGTAGACTACGGGGAGCCAGGGATCGAACCACTAACCTTCCGATCAGTAGCTGACCTGCTCTACCACCTGAGCTACAGCCACCCCAGTAAGAACTGACTGCGTTATAGTCAGGGCGGGAGCAGTGGCTTCGCTCGTGCAAGACTCATTTGCAGTTTGGACACATAGGTGTGAACATCTCCCGCTCTGACAGCAGCTGGGGGGCGACTACTGTGTGAGGACTATCCGCCGCCTGTGAGTACTTTGGCATGGGCGAGGTGCACACGGCAGCACCCGCTGCTTGTTGAGGGTAACAAAATCTTTAGTAAATGTTTTTTTATATTACATAGTTAAATTTTCAATCATATGTTGAGGGGGGAATTTTTTTCCCCAACACAACGGGGGGAAGCAGGCAATCTTGTTCCACAATAATTTCTGCAACAGGCTTGAGCATCCCTTATTTTGTTGTGTTCTTCAAGGATAATAGGACACAGGTGTAGCAGTTTAATGAAATGTGCAAACACAAAGGTAAATACAGTGTATGAGTTAAAAACAATTTCTAATGAGCATGAGAGTCATTATTTCATGACTACCTCTATTGGTCAACACAGCCTTAAGTCTGTTAGTGAGTAAAAAAGCAGCCATGTCCAAAGTTTGAAAGACCTTCAGAAAGCCTGGAGGGCTATCGCTCAAGACCACTTTCAAAGTTATAACAAATTCTGGCTCATTGTGTTTACTTTTATTGCACAATAGGACAAGAGCGTGATGATAAAGTAAAAAATACATTGAGGACAGAAACAACAGCATTATACTGCTAACACAACTTTGGCTCTTCTCAAGCATCTGGACAAAAACCATGCTAATGTTAAGCCAGTCAAGAATGAATGCCAACCCCAGCCCAGCTGTTAGACCCTGAACTTCAACAGGTAACCAGTTGATGAGGGGTCAGGCTGCAGCCTCCATTTCCACCTGGTAATGTTTCTAAAGTAGAATTACTGTGGTGATGGCATTTAAGTCTTCTTGTGCTGGTTCATCTTTGCTTTATGTTGTCGGCTTTGTGTTCATACCTAAATACTAAGAGAACGACTGTATGTATGTCTTCATTAGGATAAGGATTTGTGTTGGTGTGTGGTACTGTAGCCTAAAGTCTTAACTGTAATCTTAAAAGTACAAAGGGTGCATGTCTCCCAGTACCAAACTGGAAGGCCCTGATGAGGAGCCGATTCCACAGAAGAGGGGCTTGAAAGCTGAAAGGTCTCCTTTCCATTTAAACAGCCAAGTAAAACAGCAGTCTGAGTGCTCTAATGAGGTTATATGGAACTATGAGGTCTTTAAGATAATTTGGGGTCTGGTTTTTCACAAATTTACCAAATGTACAAGTATACTCTTTGAAACAAAAGCATCAGACTGTCCTAAAAGCTCGGACTAAGCAAATTTTCGACCTCTTTTTTTTCCCAACTGGCTCCATCTGATGATGCTTAAAGTAGATGTGTGTAATATGGTGACCTGTCTAGGGTTTGGAATTGGGCTGAGTTTCTATATAACCCTTGGAAGAACTGTCCAGGAAAGAGACTGGATTTAACCCTTAAGTGTACTTAGGGGCACTTTGCAAGGTTTGGAAGAACTTTCAAGGATTTCCAAGTAGGCTTAAGGGTTAAAAGCCAAAGGCTCACTGGCATGTGGATACAATTAAATGGACATGTATTTATTTATTATTTTACAACAATGCTAAATCAGTCTTTGTTAGCGGCTGAGGTATTTATAAGAATTTATGTTGTTAACTTGATATTAGTAAATATACATAAATGGCATTAGTCTGAGTAGTAACCCTCGTTCTCCCTGCTCCTTGCTGAGTGTCAACCAACACTGTTCTCCCACAAAACATTATTGTCAGCAATCAGCGTCTGAGCAGAAGTGCTTCACTTATGCTTAGTTTGACATTTAAACTATACCCATGAGCAGAGAACAACCCTGTAAAGTACCAAGGGTTAGATATACTCCTATACGCCTGCCCAGACAGGATTAATTGTACCAGAAGAGGTCAAGTTTGTCTTGGGAAGCAAAATATATACCTCAGCAATCTGGGAAAGTAGAACTGCAAACAGTTCAGGTAATAAATGAACTCCTGTGCTGCAGTGCACTGAAGACCTGAAGCCATCTTGACACACAGCATTGCTATAAATGATTCCACAATGATCTTACATTTCATGCTTATAATTGTTAAGATTACCTTTTACATCTTCAGAACATGAAAGAACATCCAATCTCCAGTCCTGTGACTGAAACCACCACCACACCAGGCTGCTTACATAATTGTTTTTTCAGCTTTATACCCACAAAATGCTATTTGGAAGTATAACCTTTAAAAAAAAAAGCATATTTTTATAGGGTTAGGTTGATCAGTGATGGTGACTGACGAGTAATGTGCGTTGACCTCTTAATATCCACCGGATCTCCAGTGACCTGTTTAGGGTTCTGCTTAGATTAAAATTGAACCCGTGATGTGGGATTTTCGACTGTATAGCGAACACAAATGGGTCAAATTCATAAAGCGGACTTTGTATTCCCGTAATTGTTTGTTAGTATATTGTTTCATCAATGTCATCATCAACCACTTTCAATCTGAACCATCATGAATCAATGAAATGCACAGTAACCCCCATTAAACCATTATAAACACTGTGACAGCAGCAGTCACATTTAAGGAATAAAACAAACACAGTTTAATTAGCTGCTTTCTTCTTTCAACTTGTTAAAATGCATTTACTGTGAGATTGTAAAACATGTCAGCGTAACATCTGCCAGGTTGTTGGTTACATGTTTGGGGTTAAGGCTATGGTTAAATTCATATAACTGTATATGATAATCTTACATAAAAAACAAACAGTAAAAAACTTAAAGAAATTACAAGAAAGCTAGCCACATGCTGAAGAACAAAGATCATCATACCAAATATTTACTTTCACGTTCGTTAGAATTGTACACAGTCAGTTTTTTCCTAATATACTGTATTTATGAGTTTGTTTCCACCTGTCAATGAATAAAACACTTATTTCCTCATTTCCAAAATATAAAGAAATCAGGATGGTTGAAGACTTTTGGACGACCCTGTACACAAAAGGAAAAAATATAGCAGTTATCGTTTTTAAAGCTTAAAAGGTGCCATCTTGAAAGTTCTGAAACTCTGCTTCTTTATCATTTGACTTAAATGCCACCTAACTTCACACCTAAATGCTTCCTTGGTAAGCTTGTGGATTTTGAGATGTTAATCTTATAACAGCAGTTTCAAACAGCAGTGTGAAAAGGGACGGTGGTACTGATAAACAAAGAACCATGTCCTAATTCTGCTGCTCCGCTTGGCTTTCATGTGTTCGCCATTCAGCCATCAACTCGTGTTTTTCATCTTGCTTCTCTTGTAGAGTCATTTCAACTGCAGACAGCCGTTTTCAGTGAAATGTTCTGACACTCTCTATAAACTATGTGCTCAGTGCCAAATGGCAGACAGAGATAGAAGTAAACATAGTCATTTAGCAGCTAAAGTCTAAAACAGAGCATAAAGGGTGAATATTGGATTTAACCAACACAAACCACAAATGAGTACTTTATAACTGCTACATTGTGAATAGTCAACTTTTTAAGACCACATTCAGTATATTATTTTAGATAAAACGTCTTTAATGCTGGCTTTCCCAGTCTAAACAACCACTCTGAGGTGTAAATCATTCCAACCCGAGCACCAACGCTAAGGAAAGGACACAAAAAGGACCTTTATTTGGCACTTGAAAAATCAAGGCCATGGTCGTGGAAAAGGTGCTGTCCCAAGTGCGAATGCTTCATGTATGTTATTCATGAATGATGTGAAAGTGGAGCATGAGGTGGACCAGCAGAGCAGTGCAGTGTCGACAGCAAAGTGAATTTAACGATGGATGGATGGATGCCAAGTGAGCTGGTTTTCCCTGCTGTCAGCAGTGCATCCTGTTACTTCTACCAGCAGTCACATTATCAGCATTATGAGTCGGGTCAGCCATCCCTTTTTCTAATATTTGAAACACTCAAATTTCCATTTGAAAATTCATTTAAACTAAATGGCTTTAAAACAAACTCTATCCCTTGACAGGTTGCTGGTAATCTGGTTAATGTTCAGAGGTTAATAAAATAATTATTCACATTGAAATAGAATGTTTCACAATCTTTAAATAATTTCCCCATTACATGTTAGAATGTATAGCAGCATGTGAATATGATCTATAAATAATTACATTAACAAAGATCATTGTTATTATATTTAACTCATTCTAGTTTTCCATACATGATCACATAGTAGCAGCCTGCTGACTATTCGTGCCATCTGTCATCTATAATTACTGTCTACATGCCTTATCAGTAGAACACAGTTAGACAAAT
>VOQK01027145.1:16918-34466 GCA_015052645.1 Benitochromis conjunctus
TATGGTGACATCAAAACATTCTTTTTTGCCCTTTTTTGTTTTGTAATTCGTACAGTTCAGTCATTTCAGGGCTCTTTTTTCCTCTGCTTTAAACCGCCTGTCTTCTGAACAGCCTGCTCTAATAACTCATGTTCTAAGCTGTGTGGGTTCAGAGAGCCCAGGAGGGACATGTCACTGTGGCTGAAAATATCAATAAAGTTTTATTGGTCTGCAAGGACTGGATAAGAAAATAACAAATTATAGAGCGCACTCCGGCACTGGAGGTACGCAGCATTACATAACACTCCATAAAGCTAAGATTTAGTTGGCACGTTGGAAGGGAGATTTAGGACAGGCCACCTACTGTAAAGCAAATGACTGGCCTGATGACTGACAGCATACAGGAAAGTATTTAAGGCCTCAGTCTACTGGAAATTTAACAGCATGGATTACCTTAGATATAATCACCAATCTATTGAAATCTTGCTCATGTGACCTCCCCCTCCATGGACACACTGAGCATGCAAATACAAAATAACAAATAAATATGAAATAAGAAGTCTTATTTTTCTGATGAGGAGAAGCTATTTTCACCCAAGGGTATTTATTAAGCTAGCATGGCCCATATTAGAGGTTCTTTATGGAGCGCACTGGACGCAGCAGTTTTAACATTAGGGCATTAGGCCTTGATAGGATTGAAATAATTTCTGCTTTATGTTGTTACTGCGATGTGCCAAGAGCCGATCCTACAGAATGTAGCCACAGGCTATTTAAATGCTTCTAAGATGACAAAGTTTACTTTTTGTTATGATAAGTACAAAGACTGCCAGTTGCTAACATGAATATTCTCAGATTGGATGGTATAGGCGACCAAATCGTCAAATGTAATTTAATGTTTTACATGAGCAAGTTGCAATATGAAAGTCACATAATTTTTTTGATAATGTATAGATTGTGAGCATTTCAATATGGAGAGCATTTCGGGGGGGAGCATGATTTTACAAAGAATTTAATTAAGCTATTTGGCAATTAGACTGTAATTGTCATGGTCATGGGTCATTTAACTCAGCGTTTTAAGTTTTGCTGTGTTTTTGTCATTTTGTATTATGATCTATGTATAAGTTCTCTTTGCTAGCCGTCCTGTCATGTTCGGGTCAAATCTGACCGATTTACTACTTAAAACACTAAATATTGTGTTTTACATCTGATTGCCTTCAAGGCCTTATGATATCCTCCACAATATGCACTTGAACATATAAAAGTGATGATAACCTCTTTCATTGAATTTTGAGTGTTTTAATCAACCTTGTTACACCGGTGGTGTTCCCGGTCAAAAGTGACTGTCACAGGAAATGAATGGGTAAACATGGTAAACCCATGTTTATCCATCAGTCCATCATGTCTCACTCGTCTCCTCTCTCTCTGCCTCGTACTCCTTTGTGTTCCCTCGCTCCCGCTCGTCTGCCTCTCCTCCGCTCATGTGTCATGGTCCCCAATTTCCTGTTTTATTTTGAAGGTCTTGTGTTCCCATGTTCAGCGTATGTTGTTTTGCTTTCCTTGTGGAGTCATGTTAATTTGTGTCAGCTGTGTTACCCGTGTGTCCTCGCTCGTTATCTTTCTGTGTATTTATGTCAGCGTCTCAGTTCCGTGTCGCTATCTCCCTCATGGTTGTGTGTGTTTCTCCGCGTGCTTCCCCGTGTGTTTTGTTTTGTTTTGTTATTTATTCCCAGTATAGTTTTGTGCTATTTTGCCATTCAGCAAATAAAGCTGTGTTTCTGAGTTTACTTTTGCCTCCATGAAGTCTGCGTTTGGGTCCTTTCCTGACTGCACACAGCCTTTTTATGACACTAATGGCCTATCATAGAGCCGAATCCCAGCTGTGAGTTTGGACAGAGCCTAGTAGTTGATGAGATGAAGGTGGAAGCCTGAATGGGGCTCAGAGTGAACGGTTGAGGTGGGTTGCACAAATTAGAGTGTGAAAGACAGAATGACAGAATAGCCCTGAGATTAAGCATATACAGAATGGAGGCTGGTTGGCTCACAAAAGATGGTCAGGAAGCTGATTGGACTAGAACAGAGTAATGATGTCATTATCCAGTCTTTAAGTCTGACATCATTAGCCGGTCCAAACTACGCTTCAGGTCCCAAAGTCAAACGAACACTGCGAACATCACTGAGAGTTACAAACTGCCTATAATCTTTCATCTTTAATAAAATGATCAGTGTGGCTGCTCGACCAGGTGGAACAATTAAGTTTAACATCCAGGCCATGAAAACAGGATTTATTAAATTTAATGGCGTTAGCAGTTAGCAGGGAGTTAGCTCGCTACCTAAACATAATATACCATGTTCTTAATGAAGGATTTCTGAAAAATTCAAACGTACAGCTCACCTCACATCACTTAAAGACTGGATACTCTTAGAGCAGATGTGTTAAAAAAAAACATACATACATCTACATTTTACTGCATCAGCACAAGGTCAACATGTTCTGAATTTTGAATATTTAAATAAATTTGAGGGTGGCACGGTGGTTAGCACTGTTGCCTCACAGCAAGAAGGTCCTGAGTTCAATTCCACCATCAAGCCAGGGTGGAATTGGCCTGATGGTGGAGTGTGGTCTTTCTGTGTGGAGTTTCTCACTGGGTACTCTGGCTTCCTCCCACAGTCCAAAGACATACAGTTTGTGGGGACAGGTTCACTGGAAATTCTAAATTGCCCATAGGTGTGAATGCAGGAGTGACTGTGAGTGCGAATGGTTGTCTGTGTCTATGTGTTAGCCCTGCGACAGACTGGCAACCTGTCCAGGGTGTACCCTGCCTCTCGCCCTAAGACAGCTGGAATAGGCTCCAGCACGACCCTGAAAAGGATAAGTGGATGCAGATGGATAAATAAATTTCACACAAATTGTGTTACGTATTTAACAACATTTTGCCTTTTTTTTTACAGATTCTTTTGTAAGGGTCTGTTGAGTTTGTCAGCATAGGAAAATGGAAGTGATGTAGAAAATACCATCCAAACACCCAGGAATGAAGGCAGATGTTCCTTATTGACTGTACAACTAAGCTTCATTTCAGATTATACTAACAATATTGTGCACTAACCTATTAAACCGAGTAGTTAAGTTTTGCCCTATTTAAGTAGGCTTCACTAAGTACTGAGGTAGAGTAAAAGTTTAAGAATTGGCCTTATAGATAGAATTTCAAAATAACACACATCATACAAAACACAGTAAGAGATCCAAATATCTTGTTAAACTCCCTTTTAATACCTTTCTTCCTGTTAAAAGGGAGTTTTTACTTCCCACTGTCACCAGTGTCTGCTCATAGGGGGTTGTTTGGTTGTTGGGGTTTTCTCTGTTTTTATTGTAGGGTATCTGCCTTACAATATAAAGCCTCTTGAGGTGAATGCTTTTGTGATTTGGCACTAATAAATAAAACTCAATCGAATTTAATTAAATTAAAGGAAAGGGGATCATAGTGGTTGAATGCTCATGTAGGACTAGGGTTAAGGATTGGGTTTGGTAAATGTCTAGTTTTTTTACTGAGTGTTCAAGAAAATGGAAAAGTCACCATCAGTGATCACCCTGACCCTAAGCACCAAGATAATCAAACCCTATATTTTGAAGGCAAATTCAAACTGATAGAAAAGAACATCAACAGCTTTTCATGTGTAATTTTGAATGAGTATTTTTCTTTTTCCCCTAAATAAGAAATAAAAGTTTAAAAAAGAAAAAAAATGGTTATTCCTATTGTATTGTATCATAGTTAGGTTTATAGCTGTGGTCGTCATCAGTAATGTATAAGACTTTATTGAAATACAAAATAAAAGCTCCACATTTAGCATGCGGTTAACATTCAACAAAACCCTAATCCTATATCAGTCACCTTGTTAATATTAAAAGATTATTATTGAGAGATTGTTACTCAGGACATGCCGATACCTGAAGGCAGACACTGGTATCATATGGAAAGATTAGACTGGTGTATCCCTCAGTACAGATGTTAAAGCACAGAGGGAAAGTGAAAATATTATCTAATGTTTTTATAAAAACATTCATTAATGCTGGTAACAGGACCGTCAGTTACTTATGAGTTCCATTATAATGTGCCCTAAAGCTTGACCCGCTGATCTTTTTAATTTACATAACTCCTCCTGAACATAAAATCTCTAAGCAGAAATGATCCCTCACACCAGTGTGTGAATGTGTGTGTGAATGGGTGAATGACTGAATGTAGTGTAAAGCGCTTTGGGGTCCTTAGGGACTGAGTAAAGCGCTATACAAATGCAGGCCATTTACCATTTATTTATTTACCTCTGCAGTTGAACTGTTAATTTGTAGTTGTTTTCTTAAACTGAAACAGTGTTTGTGATTTCAAAATGGCATTGACAAACTTGGCATAGAGTGTGGTTAATGGGCCACAACAGTGACGCAGGCTGAGGGAAATACTGGCTGGCTCTCCAGCTGGCATGACACAGCAACTGGTGACACAGTGAGAGGACATCAGGAGTCATTTCCCCCACAGGACATGACTCAGCACAAAGTTACAGGCTTTTTCTTTCCTAATTTCTTCCAGGAAAGATGTGAATATCCCACAAAGCATTTACACTGCATATCAGACTGTAGCAAAGCACAGCAGCCCCTGTGAGTGACATTCAATTACTGTGGGCCCTTTGGTGATGTTTTTACATTTTCTTCCTGGACGACAGCACTCTCATTTCCATATGAAATTATACCATCGGTTCTCTTGGCAGCTGACTACGGCTTGATGTGTTTCTTTTCTGCTTTTTTCCACACTTTCCTAATTTCTCAAGCTTAGCTGAGCCAAGAGGGGGTCCAGGGGAGAAGTTCAAGCAGCTGCTGGAGCCATGTGAGCGTTTCAAACTTCATAAGTTTGGATGAAGGGGTTTCTTTAAATCTGCTTGAGATCAACAAGCAGCCCGGCTTTATACTGATTGGGGAAAAAAAGAAAAAGAAAATGTGTTCCAGTGCTGCTCTGCTCTCTGGAGATAACAGCTTTTACAGTAGAAGTCAGCAGGTGGCTTTCTCATCCTAAACAGAAAGTTTGGTGGTGGGCAGAGTGCTGGATGAATAACCAGCAGCAAGTGCAGTGTGTGTGCCTGTGTTTTTAACATTTGTGCTGAAGCTTGCTTTTTTGTAATTCCCCTCACACATGTATGATATATTGTATGTTTTGTCAGGTCACTCATATTTTTCTTCTATGCAGCAATATCTGACAAAAACTACGTTTAAAAGAGAGACTGAATCTGAGGCCTGCAAGATATCCTTTGCATCCTAGTGATAAAATCCATGTCAAGGGAACACTGTTGCTAGGTAACTGCCAAGTAGTTGATGTTGCAAAAGACTTCACCTGGCTCTTTTTTCAAAGAATATCCAATGATTTTTTTATTTTTTTGCAAAGACCACTGCAGGAATGAGTAAAAATTGCAAAAATGACAAAAATGAACAGTTTTTGCATTTTTAATAAAGATTAGTAACAAGCTCTTCATGGTCACTCACTCACAGTCACAGGAGACTATTTGCGAGCACCAGCCTTGGAGAAGTGCAAGAGGAGTGGCAGCAGTCCCAACAACAATGGAAGACATGAAGGAAGGTGAACTTATACTTTATATACAGTAAAGTTTAATTTCATAAATAAATATAATCATCAAATCCAGTTTTACAGAAGTTCATGAGAAAATGGCCCTGTACCAAAACACTCCTTTTCTCCTTAACTTCATTAAACACTTTGCTGATGAGATTTTCTCAAATGGTAGTTCGTTATTGAAGTCTTACTAAACACAATATGATTTTCATTTTGTAAATTATCCCCATTAGAGCTAAAAAGGGGATAAACAATGATGTGCTGTTGGCTGGGCCTAGTTTGTGATTGATAAATCAGTTGCTTACTTTCTTTCAGATGCACTGCCTGCTCGTTGGTTTTCAAAGACCAGTAATGTGGCATTGAAACACTTAAATTGAAGCTTCACAACTGGATTTCTAACTACCAAGTGACATCACATGTACTATCTCAAACTTTTATCTACGGTCTTAAGTATATAATTTGGGTCAATGTCGTGGTGAAAGATTAATTGTCAGTCTAATCGCTGCACTCTAGACTCTCTCTGAGTTTGGCTTCATCTTGACTGTAAATCCAGGAGGACACTGGTGTGTCATTTTTGTAATTTAAGTTTACAGTCCAGTTGCTTTGAGGACTCCAGTGTCCTTGGTTACAAGCCCAGTTCTCAAGAAAATCATGTTCTTTCTTTAGCGTGCCTAAGGGGCTCCTTGTCTTGATTTTGTTGAAGGTGTCTGGTGAAGTGGGATTAATGTTAATGTGCACAATCCCTGCAGTAACAGGGACATTACCTGACCACTGCTCTCAGGTTACTGACATTCCTAATATAGAGTTGGCATGTTCAGTCTGGGATCTGATGTCACACTTTGGGCTTACAACTGTATCACTAAATCATTAGGACATTAACATGAAGGAGCAATGTATAGTTTCTGCTTAAAGTCTTTTTATCACCATTGTATATCAAACAACAGTGTGAGTAAGCAGTTGTAATGGGCCAGAAATGTTGCAGATATTCTCATTAACATTTAGCGTTAAGTACAAACTAATGGATTTTCACACAATACAAACGTGCATGTACTCTCTATTTCTGAGGAAAGGAGTACAAACTAAGCAACAATAGAAATGACATCAGTGACATGAAATCAATGACATACTGAGCTGTCCCTGAAAGGTGTCTGATGGGCCTCACCTCCATTTATTTGGGTCGCTGAACTAGACCTCAGCACTGTGTTTGAGATTTAGGAGAATTCTTACTGGAATTATATTACAAATAATACAGTCTGCTGTGTGGTACAGCATGCCTAAGTTTCGGGCAGTGAAACTGCAGTATTTTATTTATCTGATACTCAGGACTAATGAGCAGATATGTGCGCGTCGCATCCAGTCAGTATATAATTGTATCTTGCTAGCCAAGCTTGCTAGCATTAGCCGTTAACTTAGCACTCTGCTTTCTCATCCAAATGACTCAAAATGTGGATCTCAAAATCTGTGGGTGAAATTAGATTTACTTTCATCGAAGGAGGGTGTTTGTGTTTGGGAACTTTGTCAGGTTCCATTTCTGTCAGGACAGAAAAATGATCATGAGCAAACGGTGTAGTTTTTAAGTTTAGCATTTCTTTTATAAATGTGCTGCTGCGTCACTGAAATGTAAATATCCGCAGATATAAGTGAAATATGGGCCTATGGCATTTAACTGGTTATTATAGACTCCATTACAGACACACTAGAAGACTGTCTAACTATGTTCAAATTACTTTGGATGCATTTGAGCTCCACTCTAATTATTTGCTGGTGACAAGAGCACAGTGAGTGGCTAATGAACAAATTTAATGAAGCTTTTTTGCTCATGGACTCAGTCAAGCTACTGGAACAATCTGCCTGAAAAGCTCCCAGCGTCATCTAAATCCACTGTATGACACACATTTCTCAATTCTGTCCTTGCTTTAATATTTTCATAAAATATTGCAACCATTCAGATAGATTAAAAAAGATACTACTGGTAGCTCAGTTACCAGTATTACCCTCGGTGACCTCACTGTTTAGCTCCAGTGTGTCCAGTACACGGCCTCTACACTAATGCCAAAGAGTTTGTGACCTTCACCAGATGAAAGAAAGGTCAGAGCGGCTTTTAGATGATGAGATCGATAAATACTAGGTGCACCATTTCAAAAAGTGTACTACTGGAACCATGCAGTCACTTATAGATTAACCCACTGTGTTTGAAGAGTGTCCAAGTGTTGACAACACCATGAGTTAGTTTCCTTTTTTATGCTTGAATGAATCATAGGTCAGTGATAGGCGGCTTAAAAAAACACTCCTCTGAAAACGGTCAAGTTCAAGGACTGAACTGAAAATAATTGATTGAAAAAGTAGATCTATGAAGATCCTCAATCATCCAGTGATCTGTGGAGCTTGGAAAGAAAAGCGTCTGGACTTCTTTAAGTTTCCTTGAAGACGTTTCACCTCTCATCTGAGAAGCTGCTTCAGTTCTAAGGTCAGGTGGTGGAGGGTCCCAGAAAGCCCCCCCGCAAAAAAGGACAAATCTGCCAATTGCTAACTGCTATAGCACACTGGTGGTGTCTCAGACTCAATGCTAAATAAACCCCAGCCTTCCACACAATGAATCTGAGAGATAAGATAATAAGAGCAATTTTTATCAAATGTGCAATATGGCTCTATACAATGAAAACAATATCTCACTGTCAGGAGAATCAACAGGAGGCTCTCATTGTTCCTAATCTTGTTTAAAAACCCTGCAACCTGTTTTTGTTTTGATAGAATAAAAATGTAATAAGCATCTGTGCATATAATTGGTAAGTTCGGCAGCTTGGTGTAGCACTTTTTTTTTTTTTTTAATAAAGGGATGTTAAATTTGTAAATTTCTGAGAATGAAAAGTTGCTGCCTAAGAATCCAACACATCAAACTTAATACATCATCTTCAAGATCGTTATCCAGTTATACACGCTCAACTGAAACCATTACACACTGAGTAACACGTTTTTCTCCCCTTGTCCTCAGAGTTAAGAAATGCAGAATTTCATATTATTATTTCCCAAACTTACATTGTCGTTGGCTGTGATGGTTTTTGACATGTGAAGGGATTTTTTTTGTATGTCTTCAGTCAAAATCTGGAGTTTAACAGTCAGACATCTCACCATCTGCCTGGTAATAATCAGTTTCTCACTGCTGATCAGCAGCCCTTGTACTCCCCCACAGACATGAGGATCATTTTGTGCCATGAAGTCGTAATCATCTCAACCCCCACCTGAGCTCAAGCATCCTGTGGTATAATTGAAGTTGGGGAATAGTGGATTCTCTGCAGTCTTGGTGATATTATGTAACCTCTGTTTGCCAATGCCTGCCAGTGTGACTGACTCAAGCTGACATCAAGTTGCCACGCAGCCTTGTCCTTGTATTCACCTTTATCTGCCACACTCAGTGTATACAGTATGTGTGTCAAATGATCAGAACACAGACACTAACGGTGCTGCACAAAGGTCTTCAGGAGGAAAGATCTATCACCACATCATATGGAATCATATGGTCCATATTGTCATATGGACAATCAAGGGCTTCTGAGAACGTGTTTAAGTGTACATAACATGTTTATAAAGGTTCCTACGAAAGGTGTGCAAGTTATATCAGGAGTTTACACATTGCCTTCTTTGTTGTGTTATTGGTAAAACATTTTTCCAACCATGTTGTGAAACAATGATGGTGTCGAGGAGAAACAAGTAGTAACTAAAAACATCTGGTTTCGTTTTATTTTACAGTCATGAGCTAAACTAAAGAATTAGAATAATTAGTAAACATAACATTAATAATGGTAAACTGGGTCATTCAGCACATTCTCCAGTAATTTAATAAAAAAAACAAACACACAATGGAGTGTTTTAAGACTTTCATTATCAATTTCTCTTTCATTATATTCATTCATTCTACGTGTCTATATGTTAACTGTAGAAATCAAAGCGATGATAAGATACAAAGTGAAATATTTCTACGGTTGGTTTCCAGAAATGAAATCCCAGTTCATTTAAAAGTGTAAAAGTGGTACATCATTAATCATAATATGTAGGATGCACCCACTTAATACCATTTCCGATCTGTCTCGGTTCTTCCCTGACATAACAGGTTATTATGTTAAAAAGAACCTGGTGTTTCCTGGATTCCACAGAAAAGAAGCCCCATGAGACAGTTTAGTGCCCACCTTCTCATTCTCTATATGTGAGCCCTCTGTTTCACAAGTCTGCCTTATTTTTCTAACACCGTGCACATGATTACACTACCAAAATTGTATACTAATTTCCAAGGTTTTTACAAGAATATTGTATGTGTATTAAATAACTTATCAGAATTTTTCATATCAAGGTTAACCCAGAAATTGATCTGTGTTAAGGGAGTTGAAAATTTTTTCAATCTAGCTTTTTCTTGTATATGAATTAATTCCTGCCAATACACAGCAGCAGCATCAAGTCAAGATCACGGCAAAAAAAAAAAAAACAGTGCCTTGGGACGTACTTTAATAATAAAGTTGATTTACATAGAATACACAGAAAATCATCATCCAGAACTGGAAAAACGGTTCATGTAAAGCTGTTCAATTAAACGGTCTTAGATCAGTCACCTCCATAAACTGTATATAAAAGATGTAGCCACCATGACATCACTCATAGGTTTCTGGACTCTGCATTTTGGAACCTCAGCACTGTGGCTGTTGCCAGCATTAACCATGCTGTTTTCATGCAAACAGAAGTGACAATATTCAAATAATAAGGTAGAGTGCTAACTTATCAGTTAACGCTACCAAGCTTAATTAGCAAGCTGCTTTGATAAACTGTACAGGTTTATGTCATAGAAACACATATGTGCTAACTAGGGCTATTTAACAGACTAACTGATGAGTGAGCACTAAATTCCTATCAGGATGCTCACAACTCAAGTATCAACACAAGATGCACATGGTATTTCAAAAAATACCCACTGGATAGTTGTTTTGAGGGAGTAAAAAATCCACTCATGCTAACCACAGAGACCATTACTGCTTTTGTGCCAGGCTGTAAAAATGCTTTTTCGTGTTCTAATGTTAGATATTTTAACAAAAGAGTGTATGGGGACATAGCAACTAGCTTTATATTTATCATAAACACACTGTAGTGTTTATTTCCTCGTACTTTAGCTTTTGTCTTGTAGGAGTTTCATTTTCATTAGGGCAAAAAACATCACCTTCATTTAAAATATAAAAATGTCTGTACCTGCAGGTATAAAAAGTTCCTTTATGCCAGCGCCAAACCTGGTAAACATTAAAAGTGAGTTTGTGAAAAGGCTTTAAGTTATTTCCATATGGTGATTTAAATCAGAAAATAACATCTGCCTAAAGGTTAAAAGCAGAACATATGCAGTTTAGGTTAGAAAACAAGTAAATAAATAAAGGAAGGAAGGATGGCAGGAATAGAGAGAGAAATCAGGGAAGAGCAGAGAAGAGAAGTAGTAGACTGGGGCTAATTAGAGTAGCCCAGGTGGCTGGCTGTTGACAGGATGTTAATGACTTTCATCAGCAGTGGCCACACTGCATTAACACAATATTAATTAACACAACATTTTGCTTTCATGAATTTAATGTTTGATGCATCCTGGTATTGTATAAAGAGAACCCAATGTTTCCCTTTATTTTTCATGCTAGTGTGAAACTAATCATCCATCCATCTATTTTTTTCTACTTATTGTAGCCAGTTCAGGATTGCACCACCGCAAAATTACAAACTAAAGAGATGCACCTGCAGCTACATCAAGTTTCGTGTAGCTCCTGCTTCTTTTTCCAGTGACCCACTGCAACATGATTTTTTTTAGATCTGAATATCAAGAAATGAAAGATGTAGAAATTCATACTGTTTGTGAACTAGTTTTTATCACCACGGATGTAACAGTCACTATTCAGAATAGTCAGCATGGCCTGCTGTTTCACAGCAAAATGTTTGGCAGCTGGCAGGTAAAAAATTTGAGATGAACAGTGGTGTGTGTAAGATGCATTTGAGGTAACTTTATAACTGCTGAAATTCAGATACCTGAAAATTCTACTTAACTGCAGTTATAAAGTATTTGTACCTTGTTACGTCCCACCTGTGATACCTGTGTGTCATTGACCTCGAGCCATGAGGTCAACACTCCGAATTTGTTATTGCTAAAAGTATTGCTAACTTAAGGATTACTTTTATACCATTTGTACTGAACAAAAAGATATCAAGTAAGGTAAAGTAAGAGTATGTTTAAGCTAGCACTGACAGCAAGGAATTATAAATATTAATACCAGTGGACATGGTGCTTAGAGTCCATGAAAAGCAATATACAGAGAAGGAACAGGAAGAGCTGTTGTGTAAGGCGTTAGCTCTGGTGACTTCCTTTTGTCATTTTTTGCCATAACTGACTCATTGATGAGTGAGTGGCTAACGGACAAACACTGGACAGTGGCTTTTAAGAACTTTGTCCTCCGCTGTTGGGACCAGACATTCATACAACCTGATTTTACCAAATGAATCTTTTACTGGCACCAGCATTATATATACATATGATAACCTCAACATAGCAACTCAGCCAATCAGTGTTTGTGACATCATCACAGCGAGCCCTGCTGCTGGTGATTATTAGAATGAATTAAAATGTCACTCACCAAAACTGCTTCGAAAGGCACCAACAACACAAACAGAATAAAGAGGTCCAGTTAAGTGAGACAAATTAGTGGAGGTGATGCCCAGCTAACAGACACAAGATAAGTATCTGTATTGCAATGTATATATATATAAACTGGTTAGCACTGGCTTACTAGATTGGGAATTTTAATTTGTTACACTTTAGGTTTAGCTTTTTAGCTAGGACTAAGTAGGTTATAAAAAAAATATCTGCATCTAAATTACTTCAGGGTTGATGTTTTGCCTAGCAGCAACCTGTCTAGCTCACTTATGCACCTATACATCAATGGTAGAAACATATCCATCCGATAAGCTAACATGAATTTCAATTTCATCATAAAAAATAAAGCTGTACTAACACTCTAGCGTAAAACTAAAAAGTAGATCTGAAAATATTGGACTTATTTTTATTGGCTTGCATCAGCAGAAAGTCTCCCTGACATCTCAAATGCTGAGTGGTTGAGGTAGTTGTTGCCTCTTGGGTAGCATCCAAATGTTGGTCTCAGGAAAACAGCTACCTGGCAATATGAAGATGTGCTGGGCAATGAGTGACAAGCTGACGAAACTGGTTGAAGAGGGTAGATTTCAGGTTTGTTAAGAGAGATTCAAAATAAAATAAAGAGCAAGAACTAGACATTACCAGTGACACAGTTTGAACCTAATTGAAAAACAGATTGATAGAGATAGACATAGAGAGCCAAGGGCACCAAGAGAAAGTGTGCCAGATGCAAACAACCACCTACAGCGATGTCAAATGACCCCACTCCCTTTCTGAGTGTCTCATATCTGTTTTCACACAGGGTGGAACAAAGCTAGCAGGAACAACCAAAAGACAGAGATAGGGAATGACAGCATGAGAGCAGAGGACAGAAAGACAAACACATGAACATGAAGGAGGGAGGCAGATGGACAAACTGAAAATAGCCGAAAGGCATAACAATAGAAGACTCTTCCAAAGCATCCTGAACAGATCCTGGGACCATTTGTATATACACTCTGGGATTTGTGCAGTTTGGTCCCTTGTAATGCGACAATACATGTGGACAGGAGGATTTGTCAGGGGAATAGGTTCCAACAAAGAGATGAGAGAATATTCGCACTGAAAAATGTATGTGGTGCATGGACTGTAAGAGAGAAACATACACGTGGAGAAGCTCCAACCACAAAAGCTTTTGATATGTTTGATACGCTGTCCTGAAAGGCACGGCCACAGGGGTGAGCCAGAGACGCAGCAAGAACAAAGAGTCTAGAGAACAGATGGAGTGAAGGAGACAGAAGGAAGCAAGGAAAGATGGAGGGGAGCGAAACATATCAACTGCAGGGGAACCAGGGGAAGCTGTGCTGTGTTTCTGCAACAACACATGGAGTTGCTCCTCACAGCAGCTCATCAAAAGCAGCAGCTTTTTGATCTGAATGCTAGGCACGCGCACACACACACACACACACAGGCAGGTATTTTCTTGCAGACAAGCAATGAAAATAAAAACTTACTGAAAAGACAGCTTTGCCAGTTAAATCTCCACCATTTGAAGTTAAGTGGTTTTAATGGTGGAAGGCTCTTTTCTTCCCCCTCACCCCCAACCAGCTGCCAAAGGTCTCTTCCTGTTAAAAGGGAGTTCTTCCTCCCCACTGTTCTCCAGTTCTTGCAGCTAGTGGAATATGTGACTTCTAACATTCTAGGGTTTTTCTGTGGTGCTGTGTAAATATAGTTGAATTACCGTATATCTGCTAGTAGTGGCCTGTCTCTTATTGATGCCCGTTTCTACTAAACACCGGGTTTGAAAACATGTCATGACAAATAGACGCCTTTGCCAGCTCCTCTGATAACCAGATCAATATGATGTAACACTCCTAACTGCTGCATCATCGTACTGCTTTTGCATGGTGGATCAGTATATTTTAACAAATAAGCTCACCATGTAAGACACAATGACACCCTTAAAAAATAATTTACCTGCAGACAAATAAAATTATTTTAAACTGATTTTTTTTTTTTACTTCCATCTGCGCTGTCTAATATTAGTCTGTGTACGTGGATTGGACTTTCCATGGCTGTCTGATCACAACCATTACACAACCAAATAAAATCTCCATCATATATTTTATTTAAAAAACTGAAAATTTCTGTTTGCATTTCTGCAGTGAAAACAGTGAACTGGTGAAAAGTTATGATCTGATGTCCATGACATCTTTGTACTGTGTTGTACTGCCTAACCACCTAGTGCCAGGCTAAACCCTGGAGAGGGTGTAGCCAATGAGTGTGCGTGGGTATGTTAATTAAAAATAACAATGTGATGAGTCTGAGGGTGTGGTATCTCCTTTACCCCCCTAATATACTGGGAAAAATGTCTGACTGCATAGCTGAAATAGCTGCATAGCTGTGGACCCGTGTCTTATGAATGCCTTATGTTTATCCTGACTCCCTGAATGAGGAGTGAGATAGATGGCGGTGATCTCTTTGTGTCTTATTCATGCAGCATTTTGTGCATCCTCAAATGGAAGATCAGAAGGTCAGAACCAGTGATTGTCTCTGGTGTTTTTAATGACTGTTTGGAGAGATTTTCTCTCTGTCTGGGTGCTAATCCCAAGCCAGATAGTGATACCATTGGTGAGAACACTCTCCACAAGACTCCTGTAGGCTTGGATGAGGGTCTGATGTCTCAGACAGGCTTTTCTCAACAGCCTGATAAAGTATAGCCGCTGCTTCCTTTTTATTTTGTTCTGTGCCAAAACTGTGGGCTTCTCTTGGACAGTTTGTACCACAAAGCAGACCATATTTTTTTCAGAAAACACAACAGCACAAACACCATCAAGATGTCCAGTTAAGTGAGTCAAATTAGTGGAGTTGATTCCTAGCAGATAGAGACCAGATAAAGCTCCATGTGGTGGCAGACCTGTCAGACCTACCATAGAGCTTTTGTGAAAGGGGAAACTATTCATAGAGAAAAATAACCAAGCAATATGTAAAGATGTTCTTTTTATCAAAGTCACATATTTTGTATAGATAATTTGTCCATTAAACAATCAACAAATTTGTAATTGTAAGTCAATGGTAACCCGTTTAGGGTCAGGGGTTTGGTTTCAGTCAGGTCAACATCCACACCTTTTGAAGGAATTTTCACCTTCTGGGAAAACCAGATTTAAAAGTTTTTAATTTAGAAGAATAATGATACCAAAATCTGTGTATGCAGCTTCATTTGAAATTTAACATAATCTAGTCTCTGGGATAACAATATTTGAATACCCTAGATGCCATCGAACTGCTGAATGATAGTAGGTTAATGCCACAGGAAAGACACCTGATTGGATCATGTGTTGCTGTTAATATTACATTTATTTTAAACTTCAGTGTATTCACTCAACAAGTGTTAAGTGTGAAAATCAGAGTCAACTCAGAGACCATAGAAACTTAAAAGACACTTACAAAAGCACATCATCAAATGGCAAGTGGTTGCTTTTAACTGTCAAGTCATTCTGACACCTATTCCCATGTGATAAGCAAACAGACCCGGTGAAAGGATGATGGACAGGAAACTGCAAAGAGCTTTTAATGTTTTTTTTTGTTTTTTGTTTTTTGTTTTTTTTGTGCCTGTCTTGTTTGAATCTTTAGCAATCAGAATTATTTTCTGAAGGCCAAGAAAGATGCCCAACGGATTTACTTTACCAAGTGGATCATCACGGCCTTGCCGTATTGATCCATTTGATTGACCTTTGTTATTTATTTATTTTATTTTATTTTCAGTTGTTACAGACAGGACAGACATGAGTGGGGGATAGGAAAGGTAGACAGAAAGAAAGAGAGGGAGGGAGGGAAAGAAAAACAGAGGGGAAGAGGGACAGTGAGAAAGGACACTTTAAAAAAGATGTTGAGAGAAGAAAAAAGAAAAAACAGAAGAGAAAACAAGCAAAAAAGAGAGCATCATAATAAACACAACACCATCGCAATAATTTAGCTAAGTGTAAATAACAGTAAATACTAAATATTGACCAACAGCACACAATGTGCCTTGAGGTAGCAGCCAAGAAAGATATAGTTTGTGTCTGTGAGTACCCGTGTGCACACCTGTGTGGATGAGCGCGCTTGTATTCAAAAGGTTTCTCCATGTAACGATTTGGACCCTAAGAGCCTTCATCAGGAACTTCATTTCTTAATTTCTAATCTGTCAATTTCTTTTTCTTACTGTTCAGCTGACTCCTCAGGACTTGCCTGACCCTCTGCAGGTACTTGGTGGTTGCAGTTTGCCTAGCGGGGCCTCTTCATGGTTCCCATTTGCCTGTGGGATCCCCAGGTACTTGTAGTTGTCCTCGATGTCTGCAATGTTGCCTTCTGGTAGTTCGATCCCCTCAGTTCTGACTGCCTTCCCTCTCTTTGTTACCATCTGACTACACTTCTCCACTCCAAACAACATTCCGATGTCATTGCTGTACATCCTGGTGGTGTGGATCAGTGAATCGATATCTTGTTCACTCTTGGCATACAGCTTGATGTCATCCATGTACAGGAGGTGGCTGACAACTTCTCCATTCTGTAGTCAGTATTCGTAGCCAGTCTTGTCTATGATTTCACTGACAGGGTTCAGGCCTATGCAGAACAGTAGTGTGGACAGGGCATCTCCTTGGTTTATCCCACACTTGATGGTGACTTGTGGTTAGCGTCTAGTGTTGTTTGCCACATCCCAATTAAGTTCCTGATGAAGGCTCTTAGGGTCCTGTTGATCTTGTATAGTTCTAGGCATTCCATGATCCAAGTGTGGGGCATCAAGTCATAGGCCTTCTTGTAATCAATCCAAGCAGTGCACAGGTTGGTCAGCCTAGTCTTGCAGTGTCGGGTGACTGCTCTGTCTACCAGTAGTTGGTGTTTGTGCCTCTGGTATTCCTGCCTACTTCTTTCTGTGCCCCACTCATGTATTGAGCCATGTGCCTCTTCATCTTAGCCATGTGGCACTGAGGCAGGTTACTGGCTGGTAGTTGGATGGGAACGGTCCCTTCTGGGGGTCCTTGGGGAAAAGGACTGTCTGGCCTTCAGTTAACCATTCTGGGTGTCTGTCATCAACTAACAGCTGCCAACAGTGCACTATTTTCATCTCTTGACCACTTGTGCCTCCTTGTTCCAGTAGTCCACTTCAAATGTCCTGGTTCTTCAACAGCTGACGTGGACCTTGTTAATCCGGGCGACGTCCGGATGTGGTATGGCTTCATCATTAGGGACTCTTACTGGATACAAACATAGATAGATAGATCAATAGACAGACAGACAGACAGACAGACCCCCCCCCCCCCCCCCCCCCATCCTGTTTTTTTTT
>VOQK01027146.1:17043-33411 GCA_015052645.1 Benitochromis conjunctus
TTTTATTTCTGTTTTTTAAAAGACCAGAAGTCTAAGTGTTAATGGATATAGCATCATGCTCCCCGGCCTTTTTTTTTACGATCTGGTGCCATAGGAGGGCAGAGGAGAAAAGGCAGGCTATTGATGTGCCAGAGCTTCTTGGTGACCAAACTGAATACACATGTGGCTTTCTTTTCTCCCCCTGTGACAGTTTAATTGTATTTTCGATATAAATTGATCAAAGGGCTATTGTGAATGCACGTTGGGCTGCCACATTGATTTCCGAGAGAGTCTTTTTTTTTCTTACCACCCTCCTCCTTAATTTGAGCAGAAGGGCAGCAGTAAATTTTCCTCACCAGCCAGGTGGGCAACTGGAAGGGACAGGGTCGCTGCAGCAAGTGCTGGAGTTCGATACTCCGAGCTTCCTTGTAATATCCTTCAGTGTAGCAAGGAGGAACTCTTCAAAACCACGAGAGCTCTCTGTTTCCATAGAAATGACAGTCGACACAGCATATGTCACACTGTCTATCTCACATCTCAGCCGAAAGAGAGGACTCAACAGTTATTAACTGAATTGTCGTGCCGGCAGAGATAGGCAGCTTGATAGACAATCATAGAGAAGGACATTGCAGCTATAACAGCGGGGGAAAGATAATAATGTTGAAGTGGATTGTTTTCAGCCAACTGAGTCTCTGTTTGGGAGCACGTACTGTAAAGCAGAACAGAAAACAAATACAATTCTGCAGAATATTCTCCTGGCTTGGTTAGGCAGAGCAACAAAAAAAAAAACCCCAAAACAAAACAGGAAAGTTGTTTTGACCAGAATTCAAAGTGGGTGAATGAAACAGTGCTCCACTCAAGATCCTAATCCGAGGATAGTCAAAATTTTGCAACACACTTGACTGGCTTGGTTAGACAGACAGAGAAAGGAATGAAAACAGTCTTCTTCTTTTTTTTACCAGCATTCAAGCAGTCGAACAAAACAGTGTTAAAGATGCTAATCCACAAAGCTGTTCATCTCACATGTGCCAGCTTTGCCCTGATAAAACAGCATGAATTAGTAAAGCTTCCGAGCACCTGCGATGAAAAGCTTTTTAATATATGATGAGAAGGGAGACTTTGCAATGTGGTCCCACGTGACCCAGCTGCGACGCACAATATCCCCCCCTCAGTCTGTCCACTGGCTGAGCCAAGAACCTTTATAGACACAACAGAAACTACCGGCGCAAAAGGGGTGTGGGGGGGAAGCATTCAAGCCGGCAAAATCAAACGTGCCGGCTCACTTGAGTTAATGAGGTGTCAATAACGGACCTCGGAATTACATCCCGGCATCCACTTACGCGGGTAAACATTCAGATGGCGTTTGCCTCGGTTTATGCTTGACATGTTTGCCCGTGTCTGCAAACATGTGCCCTCCTTTTTTGCCCTATACCTCCCCCGCCACCCCACCCTGCAATTATTACCGTGTCCTTGGTTATTAAAAAAGGGGAAAGAGAAGTAGGAAGGGAAGTAGTGGGAGGGGAGAAAAGACTGGACAGGCTTTTGATGAGTTCTCAGAGATAAATATGTTGTGTGTGTGCATGTGTGCATGTGTGTGTGTGTGGTTGGGGTGGGGGAGATTTGGATGTGGAATTAAAATGTCAGAGCATGCTAAGCTGCTGTTCATGCAGAAAAAAATTAAACAGGAGATAGGGAGGAACAGAGCAAATAATAATAACGAAGAGCTCCACACACAAGTGGGCTCTCGTGGTCTTCTGGCATGTTGGTCCTGCTGCTGATCCATCAGGGACTGGCAGGCTGCGGGGCGTGTGCTCACTCATGCTGGTAACCCCACAGACGTGTGTGTGTCTGTGTGTGTCTGTGTGTGTCCCCTCCCTCACCCACCCCTTCGGCGAAAAGTAAAAAAGTAACAGTAGCAGTGACTGCGACATTTTACACGCTCCGGCTGCTGGCTTTCTTCTTGGCAGGACGCGAGCTTCACAGAGGCGAGGTGAATGTGTATCGTCACAACACGATGACAGTTTACCAAAGATGATATGAATCTGTTAAATAACACCAAACACACTTATCAAAAGCTGTCAGCGTTTATTTGCCAGGGCCCAGATTGGTCAGATCACCGATGTGCACGCAGTCGATCAGAAATGCCGTGATTCTGCTTTGAAATTTGATTTTCGCTGACATCTTTGCTGCAAAGCGTTCATCGCCGGGATGTGTTTTTGCAGCCGTCAATCACGCGGTGCAGCTTGGACTGCAGCAGATGAAGATTTTTGTTCACTGTCGCCATTTCTGCTCAGGCTAACAAGGACATCTTTTTTTTTTTTCTTTTAATCTGGAAAAGGGTAGCTGACACTCGCTGTTCATAAGAGGAAATTAAGCAAATGTGAAAGCTTTCATAAAGCCGAGTTTCAATCTCTGTTGTGCTATAACAATTAGCAGTAGAAAGCAGCAAAATGGAAATTCATTAAAGTGAAAATGCCACAAACTGTTGCCTGAAATGGGTGTTTTGTGGTGTAGCAGGGGATCCAAATCATATTTTCTCCTTTTTTTTCCCCCTCTTTCTTCCCACACAGCTTCACTCGGATGCCGACAGAGGAGATGGCAGCGTGAAGTATGTCCTGACAGGGGAAGGAGCCGGGACCCTCTTCAAGATAGATGAAAAGTCGGGGGACATCCATGCCACCAAGAGGCTGGACAGGGAGGAGAAGGCCTTGTACATCCTCCGCGCCAAAGCTGTCAACCGCTTCACCAACGAAGCGCTTGAGGGCGAGTCCGAGTTCATCATCAAGATCCACGACATCAATGACAACGAGCCGCGATTCACCAAGGACCCGTACATGGCCAGAGTCCCTGAAATGTCTGACATTGGTACGTTCCAGCCATAAATATTAGACTCTTAAAAAAACAGCTACTTATCAGAACACTCAGACAATTAAATGTTTACACAAATGTAGGTTTGCGCCTGTGTGCGCAAGAGGAGCCGAATTAAAAGGATTATGATTCAAACAGGATAGAGATGTTATAAAATGCCAGCCTTACTGGATCAATGGGACTTTATCAATCATAATAATGATGCCGACGCAACAAAGAAGGCCCAACTAATTAAACGAGAAAGACTAGGAGCTGTTTTATGACCGGAGAATAAACAAGGTAAAAGCGTCTCGACAGCGCCGGTGCAGATAATCTTTTAAATACAGTATTGTATCTTGTTAAAACGACATTTAATTTAATTACTGGCATTGTCAGCTGTGTCATCACAGTGAATAATTGTGGATTCTGCACTGCCACTTCCTTAGACAGCGCACGGCACCATTCGCTGCTTTTGCGCAGTCATTTCTGTTTGTTATTCAAACAACAAATGAAATAATTCACGGTGCACTTTGGCTCCAGCCTAAAAGCTCACGGCAGCCTCATGAATATAGATAAACAATAGAAAAAAAAGTAATCAATACTCGCACGCAAACACGGGTTGAACTATATGTTCTGCTGCTGCTGCTGCTGCCGTGCTTCTGGGACTGAGGGACATTGGTCTTGCAGCCCAGACATGTGACAGAGTTGTCACTTGGTTCAGCAACCCCAAGAGAGAGGCCGGCACTTATCTAAGGGCAGCACGGGTGCCCATGGCAACAACCGAGGTGTGATGTCACCGCTTGGCAGAGCATGTGTTCACGAGTGACTGCCTTGAGACACTGCCCCTTTAAATGTGACACTTTGAGTTTTATTATAGTCTCATGGCTCTGACATCCTTCGCTCGGACTCTCAAGATTTTGACACGCTCCTCCCTTTGACAAGTGAATGATTGCAGTTGGGGGTCATTTACTCCCCCTGCACAAAGAACCGTGATTATTCTTGACTTGTTTGTCAGAAAATTCTTGTCTCGAAAGCTTAAAGTTGGCGATGAGATGGCTGATGTGGATCAGTGATATTTTCTAAAAGCCGCCATGTCAGAAAAGCCTCTTTGAGTCTAATTCCCTAGTTAAAGGTATTAGCGATCAAGGTTCGGTGAACTTGCTCAAGAATCCTCCCGAACTGTCACTTACAGCAAATCAGACAGCCGTGGTCTTTCTCTGTCTGCCTTTTGGTCTGTTCCCCCCCCCCCCTCTTTTTTTTATTTTTTTATTTCTACAACATCCTTCATCCATACAAATCACATGGGTTTTAAAGGAGGGAAACTCTGGTCTCACCCCACACTGATCTCTGCTGACATCAAATTACAGAAGTTTCATGAGGTCGTTATCCCATTGTATTGCACAATTCTATATTTATACCACTTTGCCATTAAATATTTCTACTCAATTAATTTTCTTCTGCATTTAATGAGGCAACACTTGGCCCCGCAAGGCGCCATTTGGGAGGTAGCACTTGGCTAACCGTTTCCCTTTGTTCTACTGAAATAGGGCCTCAGCCTTTCTGGAAGAGAAAATGGATCACAGTCGTTCGCCTGCTATCAGATATTTGGCTTCTCAGACACTCCAGATCTGTGGATACGCTAATAGGCTTCTTGGGGCTTGCAGAGAGCCAGTATAGGTGCTGCTGGCATGCTCAGAGAGATATACTTAGAAAAATACATTAGGAGTTATTGATTAGCTGCAAAAATCAATCATGTATAAGGGTATAAGTGGCCGAGGAATAAAGATTGGTTCGGGTAACGCAAAGGGACAGAAATGATCCGTCACATTCTGCATGGGCATGATTAGAAGAGGATCCGACACCTCATCAGAAGGTGCATCAGCTTAACCAATTATCCAGCAGGCAATTTTCAGCAGTATTGAAGAGTTGATCTAAATCATTGTCATGAATCTTCCTACCCGCAGGCACCTCGGTAATTCAGGTGACAGCCACAGACGCCGATGACGCTACGTACGGGAACAGCGCCAAAGTGGTCTACAGCATCCTGGAGGGCCAGCCGTACTTCTCCGTGGATCCAGAAACAGGTCAGTGTTCAGTAAGATGCAACAAAAACAAAAAAAACCTCACCTGAAAATAATCCCAGTGCCTCCAGTAGATAGATAAAGGCAGCGCTTCTTTTAGACGAAGACATAACGCCCAACACACAAGTCAGGTCATTTCAAGCGATCAGTCTAAATATTTTCATAGACGAGAAACATTCTGATATTTTTATCATTTTTTTTCCACCTACTTAATGTTGTTATTTTTAATGACCAGCAGGGGGCGACTCTTAAGGATTCAGAAAGACTTTAGATTAGTGCTGTCAACGTTAACGCGTTAATACAGCTTTAACGCGGCTAAACGGATTAACGCGGTCATGACGATTAACATGATTGTGATGGACCGAGCAGTGAAGGAAAATCTGGCACAGGTTAAAGTCCAAAAAAAAAGGTGTTTATTTAATCCAAAAACAAACTTGATTAAACTGTACAGAAAAAATCTCTTGGGCCCATAAAAGAGGTCAAAGTAACAAAACGCTACTCAAAAGTTGATAACAAACAATACTAGAAACTCAAACAAAACTGACCTGACTAAACGAGACAAAGGAGAAACTTAAATAGTGGCTGATCAGCCCACAAAAACACAAAGGGGTAGAACACACAAAAAACCTAACTGAAACTAACATAACAAATTCCAATTCCCCCCCCATGATCCAGAGTTATGGTATTAACCAATTTGTTGTTCTCCATATAGTCTTGCTCCGCCCCTCTTCCACCTCTTTGCTCATCAACCAAGGGACCGGAGCAGCTGCAACTGAGGTGACTCAAAAAACAAATGTGCACACTTATTTTAGAATACAGTATTATGCAAGTATGTAAATTAATTCTAAGCCAAACCAATTCTCTATTGTCCTGTAAATTAAATCCTATGTCTAAACAAAGAAAACTATATGTTATGTGTAAGCCTCTACACTGATGTGTGGTACATATTACCATTGTGTGGCTGTAGCTACAGCCATCACACTTTTTTTTTTTTAGCACATTAAGTAATCAGAAGGCTGTCTGGGAAAAGTAAGTGAGCTCTAAAACCACATAAAAGCTCCTTTAGCAGCAGCAAAACTCAATCAAAGCTTTTTTTCTAATCTTTTATGAGGCTTGCACAATGATAGGGAGAAATTCTTGACCATCCCTTTCACAAAAACGCTGTTTCAATTCATTAATTTTTGGGTGATGTTTTGATTGAACAGCTCTGTCTGGGTTAAGCCAAAGCCTGTCCGTTGGGCTAAGGTTAGTTCTTTTGCTTGGATTTAAGAAACCTATTATACTGATTTGCTTTTGTCTTTTCTTTGCGCCTCATCAAACCTCTCCCAAACCTCTGGTTATGGACGGCTGCCCTGGCAGCCTCCAGTAAACTGTGTTTTGCTACCATTCCCAACACAAGATGTTCAGGTCCTTAGGCAAGTCGCTCTGAACCAAGATGGTCTGTTAACTATACTTCACAATTTAGATGTGGTTATGATTTAGGTGCGCAATGCTATGGCTTTTCAATTTAATAATGCATTGTACATTCTCGATCGATAGAAAGATCAGCTTTTCTTTATTTTTTAACTATTTATTTATTTATGATTGCACCTTTTGGTTTTGCTGTGAACTCTGCAGGATGCTCACTCTCAAGGAGAGTAGCAACTTTACACCTCCCCCATTTGTCTATTTGGGGGGGACTAGAAGTAATTTTTTTCTCACTTTCCCTGTTATGGATCTCCATAATACTAAGGTTTCTATGCAATTCTCTAATGTCCAGTGAAAGTTGTGGCTGAGGCATGGCACCAACCAATCTCCTGGGTAGAGCTGACTTTATCATTAACAGGACTCGACAACGCAGTACGTTGCACATGTTCCCTTAAATTTAACAGCTGAGTTAACAGAGAGGTTTAGTGACATTTTCCAGCCTGGACTAAACAATTACTTAGTGTGTTCAATAAACACATGAAAACTGTGTGTCATTAATTCAGTGAGAATGTGCCTATAATTGCAACTTAAGCCCTATTCACATAAAAGCATCATCATCTCATTTTGTAATAATTACAGAAATGGTCTGGGATCTTAGCCCCATGCAAATCTGCCTGGCCAATAATTTCTAAAGAAAAAAATTTACCTCACATTATCCATCATTTTCCCAAACACCGAGGTAATAGCATTTGTCCTATTTAAATGGGCACTCGTGATTTTAATTATTTTCCTTTCCTCCCTCTGTTCTGCTTCTTTCTCTCATCACAACTATGGAGGCTGTGTGAGTACACATGAGGTCTCCTGATAATGCCAGCCCCACACAAGTAGGACTTTAGATGAAGGCTACATCACATTTTATGTGTAATCAATGCAGAAATTCTGGTAAACGTAAAGGGTTTACTCACTTTTGTGCAACTCTACACCAAATTTCTGTGTCTAACTTTCTCTTTGCCTAGATAAAATGTAGGAGCACAATTTTGCACCTAGTATAATGGGTCATTTACCACATACAGTTGCTTTATTATGGCTCCAGGTACAGCACAAATTCACAACCTTTTCTGACAAAAAACTAAAGTTTTTCTACATGAATAAGTCAGCTAGTCAGTGCTTTCACATTTTCATGCTACATTTCACAAAATAGGCATGCGAAATGATTCAAACACTTCGACGTGCCTTCTTTCATGTGCTAGTGTCACAACAAACTGAGTGCATGGCATGACTGTACTTTTGTTGTTCTTTGCTATTGCAGCTTTTCGATTATTAAAAATGTTTGTCTTTTGTGTCTTCATGAGCTGACTGCCAAGTTCCACTTTACTGTTTTATCTTTAAATAACCTATAAACTCTTACATATACCTCACCTGCAAATCAGGCACATGCAGTGAGATTAATTACAGTAATATAAATTACTACCTACCTACTGTATGAATCATCTTGACCCAGAGAATCACTTGCTGCATACAAGCAGCTCTAAGCACTCAGATGAAGGGAGGCAAAAAAAAAAAAGATCAGTATAGCATCATAACCTGCGTTGGCCTCTTCAAACTTTTAATAACTGCCACCTGTGCGTTCTCATAGGTTCAGAAAAGAGAAAAAAGCAAACAGCGAAGAGTGTTCTCGCCAACTAAAGTGATAGGTCTTCTCAATAGAAAGAAATGCACATAGTTCAATTTTGCTCCTGAAATATGAAAAAAAAAAATGCATTTTTTCAAGTGAATTGGTCAATTTGTGGCAAGTCCATATGACAGCAGAGAAAAAAGTGGAGAGCAGATGTGACATGTTTGACCTATGCTCCATTAGTTTCCAGTAGTCAGCCATCTGACAAAAAAACTCTCCTATGTGGAAGTTTTGTGTCATATGTCCCTGGACTACGAAGCAAAGCTGGCTACTTAGTGTTAGCATTGGGAAGAAGTTTAACGATTCTGTCTGCGATATGTGCTAATTAATGTTTGGTGCGAGCTACACTGTTTGCCTTAAAACTCGGTTCACTAGTTTATGACGAGACATCATCCAGGACTGAGACAACACGGAGGGGGGGGGAAAGAAAAAAAAAAGAGATCGCTTTTACATTTAATTTTGGAAGTACAACCACTGATTGTTAAAACATACTTGGTGTTTCTTCGCTCACAAATTGCCCCCACATGTGCCAAAACATTCCTCATCCAACAATTACTCACTAAATGGTACACATCTCCGCGTTAATACGTATTTAGTGTAATAATGATGAGCATGTGAAATTGCCCTTGAATAGAAAATAGGTCTCAAAGGGTCATCTAGCTAGTTTAGTTAAAGAAATCTTTACCTCTGACACACTGGCATGCAGCCATTTGTTTTCAGTTCTAAAGAAGAAAAGTGCAACAGAGGGGGAAAGATATGCACTTGTGCTACACCATTGACTCACTGGTTGCAATTAACATAGTGCCTCTCCAGACTGGTCAGATGCAAATTGAAAAAGCCAATAAAAATTGGTTTTCTCCCACAAGCTGCCATCTCACAAGAGTCTGAATGGCTACTCTGGATCCATCCCTGCCTCCCAGCCAGCAGCATTGACCCACGTGTCGATATACCTGTAAATTTCTTCTGGCTAAAGTGAGAAAAATCAAGGCAGCAGCTTGTTTAATGACAGAATAAATCCAGGAGGATGTTCATAGCAATTGATATCCCGACAATACCAGCGGAGTCCAACAAAGCACTTCTGTCCACTATTGTAGCTAGATTAATAGCCTGTTGGTTGTCCTGCTTAAGTCTTTAACCCAGGACAAGACGGAAAATCACCATCTTGTCTTTTTTTAAGTCGTTTCACGGTCAAGGTTTGATGACCGTGCAAGTCATCGTAGGAGCATGTGAAATGCAAAATATCTGAAGCACAGCATGACTGAAACTGAACTGATCATTTACCAACGTGGCAAAGGTCAAATCTGATCTGGGTCTTCTAAGGTAATCAAAGCAGTGTGGACAGTAATTGTGTAGCAGGTTATACTGACAACGAGGTGGTGTCATCGTATCACAAGAATAATAATTTAATAAAAGACAGAAGTGGCATTTTATAGTAAAAGTAGATAATTTTCTCAAACCTGAAGAATGAGGTGAGGAGATGACAATGAAAAGGTTGTGAAAAAAGATATATGTTCAGGCTTAAAGACTTGGGGATGAGTTATCATATCCCATCAAAGTAAGCATGAAGCAGGGGTGGGCAGCAGGTGTATCATCATATTAACTCGTAGAAAAAGGTCTTTGGCAGCTGTGATGACTGCTGAGACTATTTTCTAAGACTAGTTTATCAGACAGCCAGAGAAAATAGGAAAATAAAACAAATCCCTCCTTATCGACGATGTCGTTATTTCTTTTGAACAAATGTATTTTTAAATGATCATAAACACAGTTTGTGAGTTCTTTGTACATCAGCATAAACGGTGCAATTGAACAGTGACATTGCTAATCGTAATCAAATATCAAATAGGAATGAAGCTCTGTTACACAGTGTCGAAAATCATTTAATAACCGTTGTCGCTGACAAATAAAATAGCAGCCTGTTTGCCTCTTGATTATAACACAGTGTTTATATGGCGCTCATAAATACTAAATAGGAGAGTGAATATCACCACTTACACTTAATGGTGATCCCGAATAAAACTAATAGAAGAAGTAGAGACAAGGGTGACAAAGAAGTGATGATGAGGCAAATAAAGATCTTTAAAAGAAGAGAAGAAGAAAGCGTGTGACCATGGATGATGAATCAGACAAAGATCCTGAGAGATCAATCAACAGGCTCCAAGTGTCTGCCAGGACAGCATGGGGACAGCAGAGATCAATAAGGAGTAAGGCCTGCTGGCTGGTGGCTGGTTCAGCACGGGTGGAAATAGATTAGAAACTGAAACACATACTCCAGTTCTCCACTTCAATAAGCAGATCATCGTCATCATCATCTTTATTTATAAAGCACTTTATAAACAACCACAGCTGACACAAAGTGCTGTTCATTAGAACTAAATAATACAAACACATAAGATATTAAAAAAAGTTAAGGAAGGGGAAATAACAAAACAAACAAATATTTATTTATAATTTCATTTGGATGATTATGACTTATAGCCCATCAGGACTGTCAAGAGAAGCTGGCTGAAGAACTTGCGAGAGCCCAGCCATCTACGAGAAGAGCGCTCTGTGCTTCCGTCTGCTAACGAGATTTATAGAAATGAGAATTTCCTCTTTCAGGCAGGACTTTGGATTTGTTAACAAAACTCCTGCAAAAAGGTTTGCAGACCTGAGCTTGACTGGCTACCCCACTCGTATGATCTGAACCCCACAGAGAATCTGTGGGGTACTGTCAAGAGGAAGATGAGAAACACCTGACCCTAAATCACTGCTATGACAGCAACCTGGGCTTCAATAACACCTCAGCAGTGTCACAAGACTGACCGCCTCCATCCCACGCTGTGGAGATGCAGTAATGCGTATGAATAGACATCCTATTCAGAAGCTGGGCATTTTTTTGTGTGTTGTGTTTATCGGTATAAGAATTTTGTGATAATTTGAGATACTGGATTTCTGATTAGCCATGACCCTCAGAATTAATACAAAAAGAGGCTTGAAATATTTCAAGTTACATTTAATGAGTGTCTCTTTGAAATAGTTAATGAAAAAAAATCTTTTTTTCATGATATTCTGATGTTTTGAGATGCACTGGCAGAAGTTAAGTGACAATCTAAACAGGCAAACAGAACATTACCTTTTACGTCAGTGGTATTAAATTGTATCAGCAAAACAAAGAAACATTTCTAACCTGAACAGCATTTGGTTGCTTGCTCACTCCCTCTTAAGCTTTAAAACTGTCATTAGCATTTTTTGTAAGCTTTACATATTCTGTAGGACTCTACATGAGGGTACATCAATAAGTTAATACATCCTCCCGCATACTGGTGAATGTTTTAAAGGCACTCTTAGATGAAAGGTTGTGGATTCAATGAAAAAGGAGACACTTGAAAGCAGACACCTATGGAAAACTCCAGAAGGGAAAGCTGAAAAGTAAATCAAAACACAAAATCCCCTCCAACTCTTCTGGGATATGGCACTCGCTCTAAATCTGGCAAACAGGGAGTACTGATGAAAGCAGGAACTGTTCCCACAGGGATGCAAATGAATCTTCTCCACCTCTTCCTTAGACCCATAGCAACACAACAAGCCCACACCAACAATTTTATTTCAATTACTCACATCGCTCTCTCCCTCCATCCATCCATTCAGCCATCCGCCCATCCATGCTACTCTGCTAAGTCTTCTTATCTGCCTCTTGTCAAATAAATTCATGAGCAGTAGGGGATTTGTCAAGAAAGATGAAGAGACGGGTGAATGCTTTGCTTCTGTTGTTTAGCGTTTTTCAGTGTGGCTCTTATCCCGGCCTTGTTTCTATTGTTAACAGATTCCTTGATCTTTATGGGACAGAAAATGGAGGTGTGTGCAGTTTTTGTCTCCCTTTATCAAGTGGCAACAGGAGCAGCACCTGCCTGTTTAACCTAGCAGACACAAACACTGTCTGAGTATAAAGCACTATACTGATGACTTCCACTGCAGAGCCATTTACTGTCATCCAGTCGTCTAAAAGCACTTAAAACATTAAGCACTTAAACACATTTGTCTTGATGCATTTCCCATCGAAGGCCTTTTGACCAGCGGAACGTTCTCTTCTCATACATTATCTGCTAATGGTGTATGATTAGGTCTGCATATTATAATACATCACGTTTTCATCTATTGATGGTCATGGCGGCAGCAGTGTAAACTGAGATACCCAAGCCTCTATCTCCACTGCCTCATTATCCAACTCTTGTGGGACGACACAGAGGCTGGCCAAAGCTCGCCAAGAGAAGTGATCTCTCCACCGTCTCCTGGATCTGCCTCTGGCTCGACCTGAAGGTCTACGCCCAGTAGGACCACGACGCCTGACCGCTCTTTACTCAGAAGGCATTGTAGCTAGATGCCCAAACCACCTCAAATGTCTCCTCCCGAGAGGAGTAAAAACTTGACTCTTCGAAAATGACCGAGCTCCTTCCCCTAATCTGTAAAGCCGAGCCCATACGACCATCGGAGAAAACTCACTTCTGCTGTTTGGAGTTTTTTTCATGCGTTTAATAAATATTTTTAAATTGGATATTTGACACCAACATATACTATGAGAATTACATTCAAGTCAAAATGTACAGGACTGCTGAAACTATGCTAAACTATGCCTCCTTCTAACTAAAAACAATGCTTTTATATATAGGGATAAATAACCATCCTGTGATGTAGATATTTTATACAGTGCAAATAAATAAATAAAACAAAGGTTTGCCTTATTGTCAAGCTTCACCAGACTTTTATTGTTGTTGCTTTTTGACCTTAATGCTCCTAAAGCACTTTGAATTGCCTTGTTTTACTTTATTTGTCTTTAACAGACACTTAACTTCGCCTACCTTTAATATAACCTATCCCACTGAGGAAGAGAGATGGGGATTAGAAGCAGGAACAGAGATAAAGACCAGTGTTATGTCTTATGATCTAATGACCTTCACCCAGCATGGCCCCAGCGTGAAACTGAGCTGTAACAGCAAACAGACAGCTCGAAACAGATTAACACTGACCACTGGTGAAACACAGCAAGCTGGTGGGAAGTGGAGCGAGTGCAGGAAGAGCGGGAACCTTCTAAAAGGATTGTAGCCGATACCACAGTGTAATTCTTCTCCTCCTCTCTATCTGGGATACAGCGAATGGCAATAAAGCTAAATGCTTTCAAAGCCTAAAAAAGACGAAAAAAACAACAAAAACAAGGAAAAGTGATCAATTATTTACATTAGTCTGAGAATGTGGGTATCATACTGAGCTGTCCACTTTGAGATTTTTCTCAAAGTTGAATGCATCTCTGCATGTATGTGTCAGTGCATGTGTGCACGCACAGCTGTTGATCTTGACAAACAGGCTTCTAACTTTGCTGGCATCTGGTTGTGGCAGTGCAGACGACGCTGCTGGAGTCCTGCCTTGGAGTTTACTGCAGGCCCACAGCTTGGATTTCAAGCTTCTGTGAACTAACACCAGGCTGACAAATGCCCGAGTCGTAATAGTAAGAATGAGTGAAGGCACCGAAGCACCCGGAGGAAAAACAATTCTGGACTGAAGTCTCAAATAGCCTCCTATAACGGAGCTGTCAACGCCCAGAAACGTGAAAAATGACAGGGAAGGATTCACTGTCTGTAGGGTTGCAATCAGTTATGAGAGGCATTATCAGAGGCTTATGGCTGCATAGGGGACATGCACTGCTGCATATGGATCACAACTTTGAAGAGCACCAAATGAAACGTCAATGATCAGACTTTTTTTTCTGGAATAAATAAGTTTTAGTCCTTTAATTGGGATCAATCAAAGGAAATACTGAGGGAACAATGCAGTAGCCTCAGTCACACAGTAAAAACATGTCACCACCAGTACATTACATGCAAGCCATGAAATCAGAAATCAGATCAGGAGAAAAAACCCATCCTGTTATAAGAAAGTTTATTTACCTAATTTTAAGACCTGTTAACGCGACGTGATTATTTGTTTTTTATTATGTCCTGATACTTATAACCTCACGACTGACAGAGGGTGCACTTTCCTTTTATCACGACTGTATAGCAAAGCTCTCCGTCTTAGTTTTGTTTCTCTTAACCCTCTGCTGCCCAGGCTATCAAGTTGTCTCATTTGTCTTAAGTGCCTTATGAAGTTGCGGCCTCAATAAAAGTTTATACTTTAAAGCTTGCTTCCTAGCTCATGTAGCGATAGAAAGGATTTTTGCTGTAATAATTCTATTATCTCTCCGTCTCCCATTTGTCCCATTTAGACTGCCAACCTGCAGCTTAACCCCAGAGACTCTGAATCCTTGATTAAAAAACAAAAATGTAATTAAAGTATTTTGGCGACCGGAGTGACAGCACACTGGAAAATTGGACAGAAAACAAAGTATGTCAATGTGAGGTCAGGCATCCTTGAGAAGGGTGCTCAAGCTGATGCACCAAATGTCTCATGGGAGATCCATTTCCACTTGGCTAGCTGCAGATTCAATCAGTTGGCAGGAGAGGACTCTTTCAACCAAATGTCAGCGATGAGGTCACTGAGTCGCTGTGAATTCATCATCCTGAATCACTGAATCACATCAACCATCCTTTTTAGCTTGTGACAACATCTGAAATGCTAAATGTAATGGGTGCTTGGAAGTAAAAAATGGTCATGTGTCACTTTTCAAATGTAAATGTAAAGCTGAGCAGTTATGACGCTAATCTCAGCGCGTCCATTTACAGATTAAGCGATTAAGTCTAATACCCAGCTAGCACTCGCGGCCTTGCTTCATCAACGACAAGTTTGCGTCGTGCAGCCGAGTGTGCTGAGTGTCACTGATGATCGAATATGTTTATTTACTAGTCAGTCTATGCTCCCTGCTCCTCATTATTCTCCGGGAAGTCTCCTACTGCCATCACCACCTCCATCCCATCTCCCATAAACCATCGGCAAGGCCAGAGCACTGTAAGGCAGCCGTATTTACAGCCCTGAAAGCAATTGGAGGTTAACAATGAGGCCGGGCTGCTGCAGTTTATGGGCCGCTGTAAAATTGCCACTATGATTAAAATCTCCGTCAGGTGAAAGACAATGGTGCAGCCCTTTATCTCAACACTCCCATGAAATATCTACTCGCACTCATCCTCCCTTTCTTTCCTCTCATCTCCATGACCTCATCTGCAGGCCTTTACCTTGGCTAACTGGCCTTTTACGGCTCACTGTCTTATTAAAATCTGGGGAAGCGTTCTAAGAGTTGTTGGCCTGCTCGTTGTGAATGTGTGTGTGTTTGACAGAGCATTGTTTAGATAGCAAGAGTGCATGATATTTTTACAGACCTGATATTTTTGTGGTGTCTTTCTGATTTACCATTTTAACCTTAACTGTTACAGAAAAAAAAAACTCTTGACAGACTCCTCACTGAAGTAATCTGAATTAAATCATTGATGCAACAGTGAAAAAGCTAATGCTGTTATGTTTTATCTGGTAGACCCTCCTGACTTCCAGCTTGTGACTACCACACTGTCTGTGCTTTGACAGGCAGAGCAGATTACACTGAATACAGTGTCATTGAGCAGAAATACGTTTGTCACCTTGCTGTCTCTTTAGTCATTAAATAAAGGGAAAGGGCGAATGAATCCATCATCACACAGCTTGTTTAACGTGATCTTTCTTTTCTTAACTAAATGATCAGCATTCTTAGGAAAAAGCTATGAAGCACAAATCAAAGTGTGCGTAAAATCAATTGGTGGATGGACTTGGGCCATGTTACACAAGCAGTGTAAATTCAAAAACCTTCATGTGCACTCAGATAAGGCACCACCAGCTGTTTGTTGACTCAGAGGTTCCAACCAGAGGTGTTCAGCTAATTCAGGCGTGTCAAACATAAGGCCAAAGGGACAGAATCGGCCCGGCAAAGACTCCAATCCAGCCCACTGGACAACTGTGGAAAATGTTTAGGGGTGCATAGATTTGACCTTTTAACTGTATTATGGTAAACTCTACAGCTTTTCCAATAGATAAAGGATGCCCAACTCCATTCCCCACTGCTATTACATACAACACCAAAGTAATTAAGTAATAAATAAACAACTAAGTGACATCTGGTTGTGACAGTGCAGGTAGATACAGTCTTGAATGTCTGTTTACAATATAATCTAATTGTAAACCAGTCACAATGTCAGTGTTGCCACATCAGTTAATTTTACTTGTTGGAAGTGAACTTTCTCACAACAGAGACAGCAGGAAAGTTGTGTTTGTTTTTAGACACGAATGTGGGTGTTGTATGTAATCAATACATTAATAAATTACAATATAATTAAAATATTGGTATCACCACAGAAATCATTCAGTACACGGCTAGAGTGTGTGCGCAGCTCTAAGGGAGTACGATAGCATATAATATCTATATTTCACATTTTTACATAATGGCTA
>VOQK01027147.1:0-13513 GCA_015052645.1 Benitochromis conjunctus
CAGCTTAAATTAAAAAAAAAAAAAAAAAAAAAAAAAGGAGGTAAAACAGCCGATTTCCTCAAGGATTAGTCATTTCACATCCTTCCCTCTTTAACTTGCATAAATAACTAACTTTGCTATAAATGAAACTTTGTGGGAAATTTTAAAATCCCTTTTCCTGCTGGCACAATCACAGAAGGCATTTCCCCTTTGTTAGAGTGAGGCATTAGATACATGAGGAGGTTGCGCAGAGTCCGTTTCGTGGAGAGGAAGTGTGTTTTAGCGGCAGACTGGGAAAACGAGGACGCGCTCACAGCTTCTTCAGCCGTCCGTACATCTCCCTCTTGCTACGCTCTCCGGCCCAGGTGCGGCTTTTGAGACGGCACTTCCTCAGGTCCTCCTTGAAATCCTCGTGGTGCATGGGTCGGTAAGACTGAGGTTCACATTGTGTCTGCACAAGAGAACGAGACGAGAGGATTCAGAGGACTGAACAGCTGAGATTCATGTGGGTCTTTGATAACTGATATGCTAAATCAAGAACATGCATTTCTTTAGCCAAAAGATTTGATTAAAACTGAAGCATTATGGTCCAGATACACAAGGCCTCACCTGCATTCATATTTCACTCATTGAGAATCAAATCAAAACCAACCTGAAAATGAGGGAAGAAGTCTTTGTAGCCACCCTTGAGGATGTAGAGTTCGGGGTAGTGAAGTTTGGGATACTCGTTCATGGCGCGGTCTTGTTCCCTTACAAAGCGGCACATTCGAGGACCGCGCTCCGAGGAGAACTCGCAGTGGAAGATGATGACGATTCGCTTGTCTGGGCTGGATGGGACAATGGGGTTCTTGAGGAGGAAATCTTTCACCTGATCCTCCTGGTGCAGGTTTAGCGCTCCCTGGAACAGCAACAAACATGTCATTTTTAGAGCTCAGGAATGGATCACCTTTATTTAAGCAGTTTTTTTAAATGATCAGATTGAGTCACTTTGATGCGTGACGAATCGTTTCTCCCACTGAAAACGCTACATTCAGATGAACACAATCAACCTTTTGGGATTAGGTTGTTTTTAAAATTGGTCATGTGACATTAAAGTGTACTTATTTTGAAGCATTATCTAAATTAAGTAGGTAGTTAAGTAGGATAAAATTGCAGAGAGGAAATGTCACAACAACTCATATTTATTAGACATTTACTAAAAATTACTATGGACTACACCATAAACACTGCATACTTTTGAGAGGTTTACTAAATATAAAAATACATAAAAATGTCAACGACCACAACCAAAGTGCATTCATGATTAACTGAACTCAGCATTCTGTCATGTTTTCAGCCCTAAAAATGAATACCAGCTTTTCCCCCCTACAGTTGTTACTAAGAACATCCATTACATCCCAACACCAATTTTCAAATCGTTCTGTGCAAAAAAAATTTTTGTTTTTTTAAAACACAAATTAGGAAACACTTGAGTTTTTTGTATACTGTACTGCCTGTCACCGACTCACCTTGATATGTCCTCCTTCAAACTCGTAAGGGTAGCGGCAGTCAATGACAATGACTTGTTGAACTACATGATCAAACTGGCCAGTGAGAGCTGCCACCATCTAAAGACCACACAGAACATACTTTTAATGTTTTCAAAAACAGCAGTGAATATTGTGACGGGACTGAGCGCTTTGACACAGCACGTCTACTCACCATGTCTGAGGTAATGTATTTGAGGTCTTGGTGTTTTCCCTCCACTGTGGGTAGAACGAAAGGCTAAAAGACAAAAGAAGATTCGAGAGCTATTCCACTTTTTAAAGTAACTAATTAACAGAAGAGTTTTCATCTTTCCTTACCTTGGTGAAATCACCTATTAGCTCATTAGAACCAGTCTCACTGTCCAGCAGCTTTTCAATCTCTGCCTGGCAGAAGGACTTGGACCTCTGGAGCAGTGAGCAGCCCTGGAAGGAGAGGAGGGGGACACTTAACGAGGTAGCCAAGGAGAAAATGAAGCAATTTAAGATAAGCTTTAAAGCCTGGAACAATAGCCAGTAAGCCTCGGTGGATGCTTCAGAAGCCATTTCTACACATCCACAACACCGACAGATGGTCGGGGAGAATTTTAAACTGTGCCTACAGATCATTGCTGTCTGTTCAGAACAGCAGCTCCATGTTATCACTGGTTTTAAGTTCTTTTCTGATTGAAACATTTAAGCTCCACAGGACATTTTTGTTACACAAGACAGTTTTCATTGATCTTGCACCGTGTGCCTTAGACCTGAGCAATGCTGTAAGATTAATCTCAGCATACATGCACTTCATTAAATAAATAAATTAATTAATTAAAAAAATAAAAATAAAAAAGCGATGCTGCTACTTCCTCACATTCACCTCATCTCCCCAGAGGCCTCATGTTAAAATGACCTCAAGTCATATCACAACAAAAGTGATGCATGTTGTCCAAGGCAGTATGGCCTTACCATTCTTGGGGATTCGGGGTTTTGTTCCAAGGTGGTTACTTGTGTTCCTGCAAGGCTACGGCGCCTCTTCACCCTGATGGGTGTATTTTCATCTCCAGGGCGGTCAGCACGTTTCACAGAGGGACGGGAAACGGGACTTGGCATAGAAGGAGAGCGAAACAGGCTTCGTGGTCGGCACCGAATCACAGGCTAAAGAAATGCGAGAATATGTAAAATATTAAATTCAACTCACATTTTGCGTGACATTCTACAACTTAGGACAGCAAGGCATCAAAATTTATTCTGGGTGATTATGCACACTTACAGAGTCTTCTCCTATACAGTCAGTCACCAGTGGGGCAGTGAGTAAGCTGGCCATGCCCATCGGTATCCCAGAGTCATTCTGCAAACAACAAATGGGTGACGTTAAAAATCAAGTCCGACAAACGGGAATTGCAGAAAAAAATTAATCCATAAAAAATATATATGAACGGCAGAGACTCACCTCAATGTTGTCATCAAGTACATCCAAAAAACCATCGTCTTCATCATCATTTGAGGAGGTGAGGGAGGAACGTCTCAGAAACATGGGGCTGGAGTCATGAAAGTCGAGCTGCTGCACCGGAGGAGGTGAAGAAAGCTTTATATAAAGACAAAAACACAAGATCAGGATCTAGCTAGAAGCACATCACCCCCTTTTCAACTTGCAGACAGATTCTCCACATACCATGAGGGCTGGTGCAGAGCTGGGACGGCAGGCAAAGGTATCCTTTGACTGCCCGTTGTTAAAGGAACGGCCACGACACCGTGACGCGGGTTTGGTTGGTTTCTTGAATTCAAAGCTTTCCTGAAAAGAAAAAAAAGAAAAGAAAAAAAGAATAAAGGCGTTTTAAAAAGCAATGACAACAATTAGATTTGACAGATTAATAAAAGCACATGTTAATATTATTCTAATAACTTTCACTGACAAAAAAAGCAAATATCCCATTTTTAACCCTAATGATGAAATGCCGTCTCCACTTTTAGCATTTAGCATTACGTTAGCTCTAAGGCAGTGAGACATAAGTAAATGATTTTGGTCTAACCATCCAACTGACCTCTGGCATGTTCTCCTTATTCTCATGCTGAGAGGTTGTTACTTGGCAAGGTTGCTGCCCAAATACTCCATAGCGGTTTGGATCATTTTGATGTCCCTTTAGAGCTGGACTGAAACCCATGAGCTGGAGCTGGGGAGGGGGGGGACAAAAGGGAAACAGTTAGCAAAGTGTTTAGGCTTTTTCTCCACTGTTCTGTTCATAAGTTGTGTTTTATTGTCAACTCCTCTTTAAGATTAAATGCTATTCAAGAGCCAAAAATCACAACTACAACAGGCCATGTTATCCGTTATCCCCAAAGATAACAGATAAAATGCGTATGCATTATACACAGGGCTGTAAAATACTTACGGGCAATGAGTTGATTCTTCGAATTGGCATTCTCCTATAATCAACAGATGGCAGAGAAAAGAATTGCAGTCAATAAAAACCACCGTAATAAGTAGATAACCTTTTTTGGTTTGAAAAGTAAACTGCTCTCAGGAGAGCATGTTGCTTTTATGGGGGAAAATAATGTCAGGTACAAAACTTACTCATTGACAACTCTGCTTGACTCTTGAATGGCTTTTTCAAATCTGTAACAGAAAGAAGAGAATAGTAAGGAATCGTTCAAAAATTATGAAAAACAAACATTCCTGCAATGAGATCTGCTAAGAAAAGAAACTAGAAAGGCCTCAACTGTCAGTCAAAGCACTGCATGCTCATAAACTTCAATGAATCTGGAATTCTATTGAGACACCAAGAGGAACGGTTGGACTTGAGGAAGTTGGGTGAATGCATGGAAGCAAGATGTACTTGCATTGGGAGTACTGCCCACCTGTATGCTAAACAAGTGGGGCTGAGAGCTCAGGGGGTGGGAGGGAGGTCAGGATGCGGAAATCAACTAATCTACCATATGCCTGCTGGAGCCAATGCTGCCAAGCCCCCTTTCTGCAAGGGCTCTTTTGTTTGTTGAGGGGGGAGCGTGTCCCATTCAGTGCAGACCACAAGAGGGGAGGGCAGCTGTTCTCTGGGGGTGCCCTGATTTCAATAGCTGACGCAGAGAAACTCCAGCCCTCCTTTCCCTATTGAAATAAGGCTGCAGTGGAAGAGTGTGCCAAAGCTCAGAGGGGGTGGGTTATCAAACCAGAGCACGCACGCCACATCCTCCCCCATAATGGAAAACTCCTAGCAACCTAACAGCTGTAAAAGGAGGTGAATGAAGTCTTGAGCACCAACTGCTGCAAAAGAACTCACATCAGACCTAGGCAGATGTCTGCAGGGCAGAGACTCACCCAACTGAGAATAAGGAAAAGGGCCACCCAAGATTAGGCAGCTGAGGGTATGCTAACAAACTGATCAAGATAACAACACTGAGCACAACTGCTGCAGTATTTTCAGTGAGCAGCACAAGGGTTTCCAACTGATTTTATGGAGCATATTGTCCCAGTTGTATTACTTCCCACCTACAAAATTACAATGTTTATCTATTAAGTTAATTCCATGATATGTCACACTACATTGATTTAGAAAGTAAAGCGTGCATGGTGTATCAGCTAATCTTCTTTGTCTAAGAAAACGGAGCGAGGCCATCGTCTTAAAGTAAACGGCAGAAATAATCCTTCAGATGGAAAATGTTGCTTAGCTCTGCTGAACCCAAGCTCTGGGTGGGGGTGAAGGGTTGGGTGAAGGGGCACAGGGGTGAGAAGAGACACACTGCTCAAAGGCTGATAACAATAGTCAGGAAGAGGATAGTGAAACTTACGTGTCATCCACTTCGATGGCATCCAGTGGGCTGGGGAGATCCATGCCCAGGCCTGAAGGAAGAGACATGTGTTACAAATACATTATATTGACATGCCACATATATACACAGGCATTTCTCATATTTCAGTGGATAGGAAAACTGTCTGGTGGAGTAGGGACTTTACATATGAAGACTGGAATTTCAAATAAGTCAGAAAGAGAATAAATACAGATGATACTTGATATATTTGAGCCGTAACTGGCAAATTACAATATATAAAAAAAATTACTGCAGCTAAAATAAATAATAATACAAAACTTCATTTTTCATAACCGCATCAAACCTCGTGACTAAAATCAAATTCAGTCCATGAACAGTTAGCCTTTTAGCATCAATTAGCAGACAATAGCTTTAATGGGGTCTCACCAGCATCAGATGAGACGTCAGAGGCAAAGGAGGGAACCTTCTCGAGGGGTGCATGCCTTCTCCTTTTCGGGGTATCACAATGGCTGAACGACAAAAAAAATAAATAAATAAATAAACAGGAAAATTCCCTTAATGTCAAGACCAAATCTTATTGTGCATTGCAAAAAAACAAGTCAAACGGAATAGACAAACGACAGGGTAGGTAATGGTTTTAAAAACAAGGAATTGCAGTTACATGAGAATGATTAACAGATAAAAACGTCTTACTAGTACCTTCCGAGTCCAGCTAAATTGTTCATGTCCATAGCCAAATTGGTGACAGGAGACAGCACAGCCGTGGGTCCAGGGGAAAACAGATTCCTGCAGTGCGAGGTCTTAGTGCTGTGGTCAGGCAGAGAGAGCAAGGAAAGCTCGGGGATACGGTCGGGCCTGTTCGTCTTAACAGGACTAATCCTGCTAAAAATAGATTCCATGTTGCTTTTTTCGCTGTCCAATCTGTGCAAAAGTCACGCGGGTGTACTGCTGTATTATAGATTTGGTTTGAATTTCGGAGCGGAAAAAGCAAGACGGTCCAAATTTCGAGCTAACCCGGAAGCTAATCAGCTAGCTTGGCACAATTGAGATTACATTTCCACAAATGATGCGAAACACCGGTGGTAAGGTAGACGGTGGTTCCGTGAGGCGTAAAACCTAGATTTGGTCTTTCCAAATTACTAAAGCCACATAGCTGTTGTTTGTGCCAGAGAGTTACAGCACAAGGTACCTCCTCTCTGACAACCCCTGATTTGTGAGGAAAGGACTGAAGCTGCTCGTATTTATGTTCAAAATAGAAGCGCAGAAGCGGCAATATTTGAGCCAATCAGAGACGTTGTTGCATCTGGACAACGAATCGGAGCACGAAAGGCGTCTCCGCTGTTGTCCTCTCACCGGATGAGGAAAAAAAGGAGGAGGATGTGACACAATATTCATCTTTTTTTCCTCGCAGTTCTTTTGTTCTGACATGAAATTTGAATTTTTTTTTAGTTTTATAATTTATTTACAGGGACTATACACTCAGAGAAACATGTCTTCAGAGTATTTTATTTGTTTTTCAATCTATGGAGTAAGACTTACTTGACTGTAAATAATGGATTTGATAGGAAACTTGAACAACACTGGACAGTCTTTGAAACAAAATGCCTTCTTTTGCAAGCCTGTATTCAAATCTACGATTAAGGGCATCAATAATGATCTAACCTTAAGTACAAGCTGAAACAAAAAGTTTTTGCCTCATATTTCAAGAATATTTCCAGTGAAGGCAGAAATATCAAGGTAGTTTTTTAAAAAGTATAAGACACTGGACAAAGTAAAAAGCATAAAAATGCATAGTTTTAAGTACAAAGTATTATCAAAGTTACGTTTAAAATGTGAAATCAGTTGCAGAGATTTAAAAAAATGCTTCAAGTTTGTGTTTTTGGTTGTGTGTGTAACAAACTAACTTGTCAAATACGGAAACAGTTATGCATTGTCCTTCAAAAGGCAGTGAAGAAGAATTGTAAGGCAAATGGAAAGGCAAATTATAAAAGTAACTTAAACTGTAATGAAGTACAATACTTCAACAATATTTTAGCAGAAAAGACCCAAATATGTTACATAAGTCCTACAGGTGAACCATGGGTTGCTCCTTTCAGAGGACTGCGCTTCAGAAAACTTTTGTAAATCACATTGTAACACTGATTTTAGGCATGCTTAATGGCAGGCAAGCTATACCAACACCCACACAGAGTGAATCAGGGCTACCAGTCATAAAGTTTGAACATGCTCACTGTTGACTGATAGGCTACCATATATTAAACTGAAAGGCACACACCTTCCTGCAACTAGTTCAACCAGACAATCAAAGCTGTCCAACCGACAAAAGCAGACAGATGTTCGTAAAACCACATCGGTATTCTGCCTGAGGTTAATGTCAGGCTTTGTTTTTTGCTTTTATCCATCTCTGCATGATTCATTTCAAAACGTCTTGGACCAGCAGTCCAGGTTTCCCACATTTTGATTGCATTTACAATGCTAAGGGCACAGTTGTGTATAATTGTATCATTGAAAATCTGATATCTTATCACTCATTTTAACATGACAACAGTGATTTAGTATTTCAGTGAGAAGATCCTTGGCTAACATTTTCAGCAAATGAAAGCAAAGGCGGTGTGTTGACACTGTGACCTTGTGGTTTTAATCACTGCTCACTGGACTTTGTTCAGTTAAAGTATCCCTGTAACTGCCATCACAAATATAAATGGACTTTCTCTGGAGAGGTGTGAGCACAGGGATACGACCCAAGGCTACACACCCCGCAAGTGAAAAGAGGAGACAAAAGGTGGGAGAAGGAAGGTGAGTCATCACAAATGAACCCCCATCAAAACTACTGCTCCCACCTGATAGTGCTGGTGCACGCCCAACACAACCTCAGCTGCACAAACATGCAAATAAGACTGGGAAATGGCTGAGAATTTTCCTTCACAGTTTGAAAAAAATAGTGCTGACATCAGTTTATGTATTTATTGTTACTTTAAATAAGTGAATTGTAACCAAATACAGAATAATTGCAACCTCTAACACATAGTGCAAAAGAAGTACACATAAAAGGGTGATATATTCATTGGCCAGAAGTATTACATTAAAGTTAGCTATGATTACACTTTCCAAGCTTCCGATCATACCATGCTACAGTTTATTCATAATTGTGAAGATACATACACATTTGCCAAACCCCCAACCAGTCAAATGGCTCAAAACTGTTCTTGTCTATTTCAAAACCACACAACAGTTTCAGATCACACACACAGCCAGTCAAAATAACAACACTACTGAGCATTCAGCACTCAAACCAATCTCTGAACCAAATTTTCTGTCTCTTTATTTTTACCACGTTCACTTAATTAGTTTGTAAATCTCATTTAACCTTTTTGCTTATCTCTAAACACGTTCTCACATCATTAAACGCAACTGCAACGCATCTGCGCTGTAGTTGTGTTTAACTTCTTCCTCCTGCGATACCCATTACGCATCACAAGTGAATCGGTGTGCAAAATGTGTGTTAGTGAGTAATAATGTGTTTAGAGTTTAGCAGAAAGGTTCAATAAGATGTGCAAACTGTGCCTAAAACCTTTTACGAAATGGGAGTTAGTGTTAGTGAGACAAACAAAAATGTGTCAGCTTTCCATTTGATTGCATTTAAAGACTACTATGTTTTCTTTATTGTTGCTATTCCCTTAGAGCCATACCTCTGGTTTTGTGCGCCATCCAATTTACTGCAAATCACTTACAATTGCAGTAAACCGAGTCAATACAGGTTTAAATATCACTGCAAGGGCAATGGCACTATTCAAAGCATGCCGCTGTGTAGTTTTTGCACCGTAACGTACAAATTGAATCAGCAGACTCTTGAAATCTGACAACTGTAATCCATCACAGTCAGCTTATGTCAAAGTAACATCGTTATTATCAAGACTCAGCAAACATAATGCAGAACTCAAACTTTTCTACAGGTCACCACAGACAGGCTGACTGGGAGGGTCACACTGCGCCATAATTATAGATAAGACCCAAACAAATATACAGTAAAATGATTATCCATGGAGCTTTCAAAAGGTTATAGTCGTTATCTTGGTATACTGTTGTAAACTGTTGTAAATCGCTGTGCGACTTGGGGGAAAAAATAAAATCACAGTCTGAAAGAGTCTGTAAGTTTTAGTCTATAGCAACAAGTTGTTTGACATGTAACTGTACTCAGTTTTATCCTACGCTTTATATACATTTTTTAACAGTTAAAGGCACGTCTTGCTTCTTCTTCATTTCTGTAAAATCGGTTAGCAGGCTGTTATCTGTGGGCAGGGGTTTGTGTTACTGTGGAATCCTGCAACTGTGACGTTCAGCAGTGCTTTTCCACCAGTTGTCCCATTACTAAACCATCTGCACTGTCTTCAACCCCCTCTGCAGCTGTGTAACTACAAGGGAGCTGAGACACACACACGCACACAGAGAGACACATACACACACACCTTATAGTCTCATAGGTGTGAAACTGGACTTTCAAGGTGGCCTTTGTGAGCAACTTCTGAATTTGACTACAGAAGCTCGTGGATTTTGACAGATCCTTTGCTAAAGGCGACAGCAGTTTAGGCATCACTTGAATTTTGGCATTGTTGCCATTGTGTAAAACTGCAGAGAGTGCATTTTGGCCTTCTTGTGACTCCAAAGCTATAAAAACTTTACCCACAAGTGTTTCGCAGATGCTCCCAACAAAATGAACATAAATGAAGTATCACAACACAATGTAATAGCACCAGTGGATCACTGAAACATTTCTATTATTACAGGAGGCGAGTTTACAGGAAGTGCCTTTAAATTATATGGAGTATTTGGGAGCACCTAGTTATTTTTAACCATTAATTCAGGGGTCTCTGACAACTAGCAGACAATCTCGGCAGAGGTTAAGGGCTGATAAAAGCTGGAGGGGTTGATTGGACACTTAGGTAAGCATTTGAATATGTCTTATCTGGAAATGTATCCTGGAAGGAGCATTTACATTCACACTAGTTCAAACAGGTTATTAGCACAGTAGCAGAGCACTCAGACTGTCATGTGGACAGAGGAGACAGTTTACCACCTCACGCTGATGACACCAGAGGGTAATTAACATGGCAGACTGCTCACAAAACAACGTCTCTGGTAGCTGCTAATAATGATCTCTCTGTAGGCTGAACAGCACTGCTGTAGCTATGGATTTGTTCCTTTGCAAAGAAAGAATGAAACAATCAAATTAACTAAATTTATAGGGATGTTTTCTCACTGTGGTTGCAGTCCTGCATGACTCATTTGAGCTATCTTGGCAGCTTCAATCAACGCAACAGAGATTAACCTGCAAATGCAAACTAATATAAGCCCTGTGTTTCCTAATAGGACAATTAAAATATGCTGTGTGATAAAGAAGTCTCAGCAGTGTTAAAAAGTGGCACTATGACTATGACTAAGTTAACATTTCACTGCTCTGCATACTGTTTTTCTTTTCATTTGACCAGTTTATTATGCTTATTTTCTTGCTTTCTGAGAAATATTACATTTTAAAACTGAACAACCAGCTAACTGATTAGCTTATTTAGCTTTGCGTGAAGATGAAAAGGAGAGGGGAAAACAGCCAGCCTAGTCTAGCTCTCTGCAAAGCTTTAAAAAAAATGCACTCAATCTAGATTTATGTCACGGATTTACAACATTTTTTGCTAAACAGAGCAGCTTCTCCACCTAAAACACAACTTGTGGTATTTATAGCTGTGCAAAGACATAGTTTGGGGGTTTGTTGTTGTTTCATTTGATAAATCCAGGATAGCTGTTTCAACCTGCTTACAGTCCTTATGCTAAGCTAAGCAGCACTTAGCTTCATGGCAGCAGTATAACATTTTCCCATCTATAAAATACAGTAGGCAAAACACCATATTCCTCACGGTGTTTCCAAAAGTTTCTTATTACAGGATTTCTGGTTTCCCAAGATGAGCATTTCTCAAGATGAGCAATTGCAAAGTAAGACGCAGTTATGTTGCCAAAACACTGTTTCTTGCTTGTCATGGAAACAAATTAAGTGAGGTGCTGTGCTGAAGCATCTGTTGCTGTATTATCTAATTTTAACAGACATTATATAGAGGTGTTTTTGACTTGCACATTATATTATCATTATATTAAACCTTTCAGGTCGTTTTATAGTAATGAGATCATTTCATGAGCAGATATCCTGCTGTAGGCATGACCCTCAAAAGCTTTAACTCGTGCTCTTCCTATGTATGCTCACAGCCCTCCGCTCTACAGATGAATGAAGGCTTCATATGCATGGAGACAGTCAGGCAGCTATATTACCCCCATCCTCCTCCCTGGTGTCCTCCCTGGTGTCCATGCATACCATTGTTTTCGCTCATTGTCTCTACTAGTGTCAGTGTGTATAGGTCAGCCTTTCACTCGTAGATACCCCAGCTCCCTCCACATTCACCCACACCTCCAGGCGCGGGCCACTGCAAAAAGAGTCAATATCAGCTCTTGGAGAAGGCTGACAGATGGACACAACACAGGGGGAAAGAGCTCCAGCCTCTGGCCGGAAATTCTGGAGGGACAGACAGACAAAAGGTGAGGAGGGGGCAAAGATGGGAGGCTGCAGCGGGCGTTTGAAGGGGTTAATGAAAGGGAGGAGGAGGAGATGAAGGTTAATAGAGTGAAATGACATCCTGACAAAGCTGTGAGTGTATTCTGTTAACACACAATGCTAAAGTGAGAGAAAGCACAAATTTTAAAAAAGGAGACTTTATTACGCATCTAGAGCTCCATTTTTGCTTGAAAAGTGCATATAAGTGAAGTTATTCCTTTCTATTATTATCATCATTATTTGAGAGTAGGAAGGAAATGAGCCTTTTCTTATACAGCTGGAGCAACACAGTCTTCCTGTGTTAGTCTGCTCTTTTATGATTACAAAAATACAAAACAGAGAGGTTTAAAAATAGAAAAGAATAACAAACCAAAGGTAAAAAACACCACACCACCAACTGTTACAAAAGAAGGGGTGAAACAATATGAGCAGACCTGTAGATTCCCATAATCTGTACTGGAAAAGGCATATTTGAAACTACAAAAAGAAAGAAATTACACAGTGCAGACTCAAATGTGTCTGAACGTTTCTGAAAAGAATTTCAGTAACAAAGCTGGAAGGAGGACTGAGTGTATGTAGCTGGACTATGTTATTGTGTTTTTACAAGATTGTGCACATGCATGTTTGCTTAGATGATAGAACTTGTTTTGTTTTCTGGTTTATGGTATTCATACCTGCATGCGTATCCACGGTTAGTACATTTTCCTTATTAATTAGGGGTAGTTCCACATGTTTTCTGTCGTCTTTTTTAACCGCTTCCCGACACAACACCAAAGCGGTTGCTTCCTCCTCGGTTTGAACCAGTGATCTTTCACTTGTTAGGTAAATGTTGGTATTTACTTTTATTTTTGTGTTTGTTATTTTATTCTATGGTATATGTTATTTGTATATGATACATACAGTATACCGTATACTATACCATAGATGTGGTATCTATGTTATATGTTTAGTGTAAATAATAGAAACGGTAAGGCAAAGAAGAAGAAATGTAGCCTTTAATAAACACAATCTTTGCTGCATTTAAATGTAGAAACAACAATGATAAAGAAAAGTGATACAGAAATGTTTAATTATAGAATAAAACAAACTGCTTCAAGGCCGAGCAAACGAGTGAGGCAAAATTTAGCATGTTTGGTTGAGCAGGCTGTTAAGTCGGGCTCCACACTGTGAGAAAAAAAGACGACTTCAGTGGGAGAATTTGTGAGTGAATACCCTTGGCTGTTTACAGTTTCTGCTTAGAAGATCTTTATCTATGCAGCTTGCTGAAGAAAATGGATTTAGATACCATCGTAGTGTTTTACAGGGACACCTCAGAACAAACTCCACATATTGGTAATATTTTAAAATCTCCTGCTTTTAGCATTTTTAATTACTGTATTGTTACAAATTGTTATTGACACGTTTATTATGATCAGATATAACCTTGTAAGTAGGTCATCAGCAAGAGATGGATTTAAAACTTTTAAACTAAATGTGTTTATAATGCATCGTTTGCTTCAAACCCTGAACAATTGTCAGCTGAAGAACAAGATTTTCCCCCAGAGCTCTCAGTTTCAGGCTGTCTCATGGCATTGGATTGGATTTTTGTTATGATAATAAGGCCTCAAGTTAGTAATGGTTCAAAATGGCTTTTTGTCATTTGAGTTTTTAAGTTCATTTTTAAAGAATAAAACGC
>VOQK01027148.1:0-14088 GCA_015052645.1 Benitochromis conjunctus
AGGTATGTTTTCAATGCTTAGCAAAGCTGCCTAGAGCTCCCTCTGCTCAGCTGCCATAGAGTTTTACTGTGAGGGAAGTTCAATACAGCCAGGATGTCTTTGCATTGAGTGTCCCCTACTCCAGAGATTTTTATCATATCATATGATGAAAAAATAAATAAAATAAAAATGAAAAAATTTAACTGTAAGAAGCAACACTGTTGCAGATAAGACAATAGATGACTGCTGCAAGAATTCATTAATTGGAGGATTTATTGCCTAGTGATCTAAACTATAATCTTCAAGTTGTTGTTTTTTTTTTTTTTTTGAGTGCACTCTCAGTACTGCTGTATTACTATGTGATGGTTAGACAAACAAAGATGAATTTAACTTTGAAACTTCAGAAATGTCTCAGATACACAGCATTTAAGGCTCATCACTTCTGATCTGCAGACGCCATTTCTTTTGCTTTTTACGTCCTTTAAAATGTTGAATTTGTTGCTGGTATTTGACGAGCAGTTAATTGGTCAGTGCTGACACTTTAAAATGCTCTGATCAGGAGGCCGACTGAAGCTTGATAGTAAGGTGGTGGTTTCAAAGCATTTTGCTGATGAACTGTTTTTGAGGGCTCTGGGATCTTGCCACCAATTTAAAATCTTCAAACCTTAGTTTAAAAGTCTAAAGCACTAATCAAAAAGCACTATACAAAAACTGCTGTGGTTGCTGTCAGTATCGAGTCATCTTTGAGTAATGGGCCCTTTTTTTCAGCCCCGTATTGTATTATTGTATTGTACCTTGTATTGTACCTTACAATATAAAGTGCTTTGAGGCGATTGTTGTTATTTGGCATTGAATAGAGCTCCGTCCTTTTGTAAGGGCCTCGTGCCAGTTTTTCTGCTCAACTACATTTGCCCCAAAGATGGACGCGGTTGGGTTTAGTAACATTTATTCCACTTCCCTGGACCTGAAATATTTTGTCATGATACAGCTGTAGATGAAAGGTTGGTGTGATTGCCCCCAGGTTTCTTTAAGATGTTGTAAAGATAAGGGTTCATAAGTCAGATGGAGATACTGTAAAGGTGAGCATTAGTCAGCTTAACTGAAGAAATTATGAAATTGTGTGCAAAAGTAATTACAGCAACAATGCAAGTCTGCTAAAGAGGCCTTTGTGAAAAACCTTTGATGAAAAACCTTTGATCAGTGTTTTTACTGCTGTGATAAACAAACTTGGTGGCGCTTTATTTTTCCACCTGCAGGTTGAAAAGCATAACTGGGATAGAAATGGCAGCTCAGACAGAAGACAATTGGTGTAGCAAGATGGATCCTGTGGAGGTTGGGTGCAAAGGGTTCATTGCTAAATCTACAACTAGGCTCCTACAGAGAGTGGGGGTGTGAGGGCAGGCCTTCCAGTGAGCAGTCAAGTCACACTCAGGGTGGTGAACGAAGCAGCAGCTAGTTGTGGATCAAGAGACAGGAGTAAAGCTAGGCTGGGACATTGAGGGGGTAATAGCAGAGGGGGGGCACATTAGGAGGTGTCATGGGCATAAAATCAATGTTACACTGAGGACAGGGCCCACCTGACAATCCCAGTGAAGCGGTTTACCACCTCTCCCATTCAAGACACCAGAGGAATCTGTACTGATTTACTGGAGGGATTGTAGCATTGAGCTTTATAAGCTCTAATAATAATCAGTCAACAAATCTGAATGGTAATCCTGCAGGAGGCCAGCTGAAGATGAATTTGTTATTGTGCATGTGAAAATGACTTCCTTCCAGTATTTTAATAACTTCTCAATAAATGCAGCATTTATTATTAAAACTCTCTAAGAAATATGATAAATCAGCTGTGAGGAGTGATTGGATTCATGCTTTTCATTGTTTTGACCATCTATAGTAACACACCAATGCCCCCTCCTCATTGTTTTTCCATGAGCAGAAATATAACACGCAGGCAGGTGATAAGGGGACACAGCTGTCAGGTGGCCAGAAGCAGCGAATAGCCATAGCCCGAGCCATCCTCCGCAACCCCAAACTGCTGCTGCTGGATGAGGCCACTTCTGCACTGGACACCGAGAGCGAGAAGGTGAGCACGTCTTTCAATTTTCACCTGTAACGCTTGTCAGGGAGATTAAGTAAATGGTGAGTAAAGTTGCCAACTCAAACGCCTGTCGCTGCTAAAATCCACACGCAAGAAAATGGGAATAAACTTAAACTGGTGGGAAACATTGGGCTAAAAGAGTTCACATTAAATTTGATGATGGGCGGAATACAGGAAAATAATTATGTTGATAATGATCACAGCTCTGGTTTAAATTGAAGCCATCATCAGTGCTGAAAACATTCATTGTAGGAGCTCGTGTAAGGCCATGCTCTCTCTGTAGGTGGTGCAGGAGGCTCTGGACCAGGCCAGCAAGGGCAGGACATGCATCATCGTGGCCCACCGTCTGTCCACCATCCAGAACGCAGACCGCATTGCTGTTTTCCAGGGAGGAGTTGTGGTGGAGCAGGGGACGCATCAGCAGCTGCTGGCAAAAAAGGGGGTCTACCACATGCTTGTCAATAGACAGATGGGACACGGCGATGAATAACCCACGCCCTCGTGTCCATAATCTTTAGATTTCTGGATTAAACACTGGTGTCTTGGATCCTCACTCCTCCCATGCAGATTCAGACATTGGCTCCTGTGCACTTAAACCTAAATGTATAAAGTCTGATTTCTGATTGGTTGTCACTTTTGCATGCCCTTCCCACAAGAGATTTTTGGCATGTGTGTGGGGTGAGGGGAGCGTGCAGGTGTAAATGGTAAAACTGATTTGCTTACTCACTGTAGGTGGGTACAATTTGATTAATAATGTGCGCTTTTCCTACTTAGCTAAGTGGCAGATTTTGGCTTTTTGAAAGAGCCTTTCTGTGTAAGTAGGAAAAGTGACCTTTGAGGTCGATATTTTTACTTTTGGGGAGAACACTGGAATTAAAAATGGCTGCATTCCCTGTTTTTTTTTTTGTTTTTTTTTTTTGTTTTTTGCTGAACAAGTAAATGCAATGACCAATCCTCTTTGTTTGTTTGTCTATGCACTGTGGTTTTATGCCCCTGACGACAGGATCATCACTGTCTGGAATAGTTTTGGGTGAAATCTTTAATTTTTGTACTGTAAGTTATGACTCAGTTCAGTGTCTTGGATTGAGTTGGAGGACCAGAAGTGCCTGAGCAGTTAAAGCCTGGCAAATGCTGCGTAAATGTTAATTTTCATTTGCAAAGTTTCTGTGGAATTCACTTAAAATGTAATTGTGTTTCTATTTTTTAGAGGATGTGCTGCTTTGTAACTGTTAATGTTTTATATTCAAATAAAGGTTAAGAAAGCAAGTGTGGACATCTTCGAACTTTATTCTCAGAAAGTTTGAGGTTGACTAAAGCTTCCTCTTCTCTCACAGTGGTACGATCACAGTGATGTTTCTCCTGATCAAAGCGATAATCATGTTGGTCTAAGGCTCCAAATGCAGTGTTTCTACAGAGTTTTACATCAGCCACCCTTTGAAAACCAAAAAGAACACTGTCATCAACATTCGGCCATGAAAATAAAAACAAAGTTGCATAGTGTACTTTGGTACCTGGAGAAACTGGAAGTCAAAGCTTGGATTTAACAAACTTAAACGAGTCGTGCCTACTTTTCTCTTTAATGTGTTTAAATTGGCCCAGTGTGTGCATTTCATGTGATGGGGTACATTCACGTCCTCTTGTGGTATTCAAGTGCATTTCCTTCATCTGTAGGCACTGTTTTGACAAGGCGATCATATATTTGTGCAAACAATAGTCAGTGGAAGCTTGTTTCTGCTATCCATTAGTCCAAATTTCAGGTTCTTTTAGAGTGAAGTAGAAATTTTGAATTAACCCTGCAAAAGAAACGAGCTTCCTTAAACAGTGTTACGATTCAGTAGTGTTTTAACTTTACTCAGCTTCAGTTCGAGCCTAACAGCTCTTTGCTATGGTTACTGGAATAGTTTTTTCAGAGCAAAAACTAAGGTGAACAGTTAGGAGTCGTTAGCCACTTAGCGGTTAACAGATCTTAATTGTGGAATAATACTGTCAGGATTTCAAGCTAAACAGTCAAAATAAAAACAAACGTTGAATCAGGAAGGGGAAAAAAACATAAGACACCCAAAAGGACAGCTTAGCCAATGTTAATGACTACATAAAATCTTGAGTAATTTACGTTTACATTAAAAAAAACACGAGGTACAGATTCTGCACCTTTGCATTGATTCGTGCTGATCTAGCTGTCACCATTGAGTAGAACAACTACAAGTGCATTGATATTTAAAACAGGCTCTCAGTGGTACAACATGGACGTCTAAATTGTCCTGTTTCCCTGCTTAAGTAGGTTTATAGCTGAGAAGTGGTGGCTAAGTACAGCATCTCATGCAGGCAGCTACTGAAGCTATTGAACAGTGATGGGGCATCCGTCTCATGGCAGGATTTCCAGGCTGACATGGAGATCACAATCCTAGAAGGAAGAAGGGAAGAGATCTGAATACAGCTACTGTAAATCTCAGGAATGTTTCCAGCATCTTGTTGAGTCTGTCATGAAGAATTAAGACAATTCTGCAGGCAAACCTGGGTCCAACGCAGTATTTGCAAGGTGTACCCAATAAAGTGTCCAGTAAGTGTATATGTCTTTAGCTTGCTTTTCATAAATTCTACAGAACTGGCAAATCTTACACGTGCAGCACAAGTTCACCAAAAACCCACTCACAGGTTTTCAGGTCAGTGAAAGTGAGTTTTATGTGCTCACCTGTCATCCCTGATGCGGTAAAAGAAGCCGTAGCCATGGTGCACCATGGGAGCCACAGCCCCCAGGACTGTAGTGTAGCCCACCAGACTGGACGACAGCACAAAGTTACCACCACCGCCGCTGCACACACAAACACAACAGTCACAGACAGAAACCTAATGTACTGTTTTCGCTCTGCAGCAGCTACTCTGGAGAAGCAGATTTCTGGATACTGAACTGTAACATTCTGGTATTTAATATTTAATTTAATTATTTCAAATAGATTCAAAATCATATATTATAAACTAGTAAATCAGACATCTTATTTACTGCTTTAATGCAATAAATCAGCTCTGGGTGAGGTACCTCTTTGTGTAAAGGGGATCCATAAATAATTCTGGGGTTGGACGTCCCTCCTCCTTGGCAACAAGATACAGCCCCAGAAGATGCCTGTCAAAACCTGGCAACAATATCACATGACCGCATGAAATGTGGCATAAAAACTGACAGAGACTACAGCTATAAAGCTGCAAAGTAACCACAAATATGGTTATTTGTGATGTCAGCATACTTGGTTCAGCCAGCAAGTCCTACAGCTGACGGGCTAAATGACTTTGTACAACAGATCAATGTAGATGTTGAACTAAAGCAGAGTTTTACTGGCTCAGAAGCGTCAGAAAAAGTCAGAAAAAGCACGAAGCAGGAATCACAAAGTGAACTAACCTTGTCCTTCCTGTGCTTCAGCCATCAGGTCGTTGTGTCTACTGAAGGCTTGCAGCATGGCCTTCCTCCTGACGCCATCCTAAAAGGAAAAACGTTTAGCTCGATTACTTCTTCTATCGCCTGCTCTTCTGTGATTTTCTCACACCACTGTCACACACTCACACTGCACGTGAGGTCCGTCATGGTTTTACACCAGTTCACGGCCTCCTGGGTGCAGGGGCGCATCGTCTCCGTCCTGCCATGATAAAACTTGCGCGTCATTGCCGTCTCATAACAACTTCCTGGCCTGTAAGAGGAAAGAGGACACCTTCATGGCCACGAATGTCACTGACAATAATGATAATAAAAGTGTGTGTTTAACCACTGCTTACTTCTTGTGCAGTCTGTAGTAGGCCAGCTGCATCGCCAGCTGAACAAAAGTGTCTGGATGGAGCTTCTTCTGTTTGATGGCGGATTTACCAAATGCTGTGAAAGCGTAACACACAACCTGGAGGTCCTGTGCCTGGGAAACCCGAGAGAGAACCAGTGGTTAGACGCTCTGGACCGCACAGCAAACGTCAGCATGACTGAGGACGCCTGCAAATAATCAATTTCCCATCTTATGTTTCTGCTGCTGTGCTCCAAATTTGTTTTCATTGTCCAGCTGCATGGAGTTTAACTCAATCAGATCTTCTTCTGCAGGAAGAGAAAATGAGTGGAAACAAAGCTGCACAACCATTTCCAATGTGACTTTTTTCCAATTTCAATCCTAACCTTGTATCAGAGATTCTGTGTTTGTAGTTGATCTATAGAGGATTGTAGTTTCACCACAGCAGAAACAGCTCAGCAACATCCACTGTTGTATTATTAGGCAGTGCAGAGGGGTGTGCTGCGTGTTTTTTTTTTTATATGTGCAGTTTGTTAAACTGTACCTTAATAATATCATGAATTACACCCAGATGTAAAGACACAGCAGTGCAAACTGTGCATCACACTGTCACTGAAAGGTGACATCGTGACAATCACTGAAATGTATAAAGGTTATCATACTTGATTCTAATCTGCGGCTAAGAACAGAGAACACACAACATGAATAGCTGTTCAATCAATAACATTTATTTCACTTTGATCTGCAGCAAACTGAAGTGATTTCCATGTCTCCTTTCTGAGGATTTAATGTTTGAATGGATCCAGTTTGAAAGTTTGACATCTCTAATCTGTAGTCATCATGTCACAAATAAACAGCAGCACCAGGAGCATTAAAATACAAACTCAGACTGTTTTTGATTAAGGATTTTCACCAGCATTAATCTGCAAGTGTTGCATCTTACTGTTTGTTTACCATTTTATTACCATCCTATGATAATGTATCTGATTGAAGCGGGCGGCACTCAAAGGGATCATTTTGTGTGGGTTGAAAGAAGAGTCACGTGACGTGTAAAAAGCCCCCTTTTTGTTTTATGTGAGCGCGCTCAGAGCAGAAAGCCTAGCTTACTAGAGAAAGTTACTGACGACTGTTGTTATAGCCATCATCTCAGCGTAGGGTTTTAGGTGACTTTGTTGAGCTTCCTTCATAGTATAGTCCTCAGGGTAGGAGCAGTTCTCTTAAAGCTACACTCATCTTTTCTTAAGACGTTCCACGACTGCATATTTAGGGCAGCGCAATTTTATGTCAGGGGTGTTGGATGCAGGCTGTTTTTCTGCTGCTATACTGCGGTGAAAAATACTGTTTCCTAAGTTCCTGTACAGTTTTTCCTCCCTAATATTATTTTATCCATGCATAAAGATACAATTTAATTATATTCTTACATCATTATAATCTAGATCCTTTTTGTAATATTTTAGACCTTTAGATTTAGATTTATTTATTCATGTTGTGCAGTCTGATGGTGAGTAAATGCACAGAATTTTTGCTCTGATGTTGTTCTGAATGACCATAAAGTGGCTATTCTATTCTATTAGGTTTCTATAAATGTGTTTTCAAATGTTTCCTTGAATGATGTTTTTCCAGCAAGTTAATAGAAAGGTGCTCCAAAACACACACAGTTCATACTGTTATTTTTTTACTATTCTGCCTATTCAAGTGAGTGTCATCAGGGTTTTCTAAGTTTCATTTGGGATTAACGATAGCTCACCGACTCGGTGTATTGCTTTTTGGCATGACTGATATCGCTGATGACTTTTTCATCCACAGTGAACACCAGCTCCTCGGGGAGGGACACTGGTCTGACTGCATCTGAGCCCTGAAAATCAGCGACATGCATGTGTGTCAGAAAAATGAATAAGAATAATCTGGAAATGTTTGACATGATGTGCACGATTAAGTGTTTACCTTCCATTTGCCCTCTGTAGCTTTGAGCTGCTGGTCCAAATACCAGCACATAGACACCAGCACCATAGCATCGTACGGTGCATGCTGCAAAACAAGTCGAGTTTTTAAGGCATTAAAAACAGCTGATTTTTGTTGGACTGCATGTTTCACTGACAAATCAATGAGTCGATCATCTTGAATCTCAAAGCAGCTTTGCACAAACTAGCACACTCACATCACAATTGGATCCGAATGTGCCGTCTGAGAACGTGATTGAGTTGTACGATTTGTCGCCCCAGCGGATGGTGGGGTTGCCTGTGAGAGCTTCTGCGGTCACCTGAACTCAAAAGTACAAAATGTGGAAAGAAAATAAATAAACAAATAAATCAGACACAACTCTTTCTCGTGATTTAAATAGCGAGTCATATTTTAGATCTATGCATTCCGTACATTTGAGTAGTTCTCAGGGGTGGAGTAGGGTTTAGCTTCGTCCAGAGAAATGACAAACAAGCTGCTCTGGATGGTCTCCAGGATTGTGTTATTGTGTGGATCGATGCTTATTAGATGCTCTCTGGCCTGCAGTGAAAGTAAACAAAGCGCTAATCATGAGATACGCCACAGTAACATGAGACCTTCTTCACAAACTTCATTATCTGCTTCACTTTTTTTTTTAAATCCTCCAAACATGAGCGCCCCTACCTTCGCCCAGCGAGTCCTCTCCTCTGAGGTGAGCGCGGCCACGCTGTCTCCCTCAGACTCTGAGTCACAGCGCTCCCTCACATAGCTCAGCTGCCTGAAAAGGTGAACACATACTGTATCGGCCTTGTTTGTTCTCCACTCTGCAGACTTAACCGAATTATACAAGACATCTGGAAGCGGAGGAAAATGAATGGATGGATTACGCGATGACTGTGGACGGCTGAGCCCATAATGATGAGCTTATTAAATGTTGCTAGCAGTAATGACGGTGGTTTCTGCTGCACGGGTGGTGCTGCATGAAACTCCACCAGACTCGTCCAGCTCATGTCAAACCACTCTGTTAGTTTAAAGGTGTAAATAACAAAAATAAAACATGTTAATATGTAAAACAGACAAAATAAATATTTTAGACTTCTGTATAATAAAATGGAAAAAAAAAATTTTTCCCCTTATTTGGAACATTTTAAATCGATTCTCTAACTAATATTACTGCTCGCTGTGCGATACTGATCATCCAAAAAGTCTGTGCCTCAGTTTGGCTGAGTCCAATACTAGCATTTAGCATCTGCACTATAACCTCTGACTCGAAAAACCAACACAGTGCTGAAGTCCAGTGGGTGACATCACAGTGGCACTGTCCATGTTTTATTTGTTTATGCATGCGAAACAGCCCTCCTGGTGGACGCATTGTACAACTACACTATGCTGTATATCTGTACTCGTATAAAGAAGGCAAATTGGTAGCAAAATTTCAGGTTTCAAGCCTTCAAGTGATGTTTTTTTTTTTTTACTGCAGCTTGAAGTCTTTTTTTATCGTGGTAAAAAAGAACCAAACAAACAAAAATAAAACCACAGTAGAAACTTTGTGATGACGAGGCACTTTTCTTTAATAGTGCTACTTGTTTACTTCTACATAAATGCAGAGTGTCATGAATAGTTCTGCTCAAATATTTCCTCCATCTTTGCAACTCTCTGTCCGTCTCTCTGAAGGAAGGTTTCAAAGAAAGAGAAGCAACCTGCCATGTTATCCAAGCGTGACCACACCCTCCCTGCTCTCAGCTAATGCAGAGAGCTCTTTGGGCTAGGTAGAAGTACTCATCAACAAGCTTTATAATATTTGTATTATTTTATTAACTCTTTCCTAAAGGTGCTACTGGTGCTGTTAAGGCTTACACACACTGGATGTGTAAAATATCAGCAAATATTTTGTGCAAAAAAAATGTTTTTTGAATTCACCAATTCTTAATATGGCTTTTTTTTTTCTTTTTGAACCAAACTTGATTTTTCAGATGTTTCAGAGGTGAATACACAGATCTGACTAATCACAACACTGTGCTCACAGTTCAAAACTGAAAGCACAGATAGTACAATAATACTATTTTATCTCAGACACACAGTTAGAGATAAAATTGCCCCACTGACATCCTGAAATATCGAAAAACACAACGCTTTCTGTCTGTATATACGCTACACGACAAGTTTGGCTCTGAGACATTTAGAATTGTGTTGCTTTTCGGCTGTGCTCACTGTGTAAAGGCCTTTAGTCTGTTTAGTTCTGATATGAGGTTTCAAAATGGGTTTTACTCTCGAGTGCGTTTAATCTTTACCTGAGAAGTTCTGGAGGAGTGAGGATTTCTCCATCACAAAGTGCATCAAATGTGAATATCCTCCCCCGGCACATCACTACCAAATGGGAGGGGCACGGACCCTCACGCTCTGTGACACAGCACAGCATGCACGTTACACAAGGGTGACAAGCAAGCCGAGAAAGTGCTGCAAGTAAGTTTGCGGCAAACATAAGAGCAGAGTTTATTCTACCTGTCTTGAAGTAGTTTCGGATGGTGTCTTTCTTCACTCCGGGTACTTTACAGGTGCAGAAGAGCATTCTGAACTGGTCCATGTCCAACGGCGTTTTCCCTGCTTTCTGAGGAGCCAGCCTCTCCCTAAAATAAGCAGTGACGGGGAAATATTTAAATGTAAAAACGACAGCGCAACACATCCTAAAACACAGCTTTCATACACGTGAGTGTGCCCGTCTTACGTGCGAAGCAGGTTCCAGAACTGCAGTGTGTGCCATGTGATAATACTGGCCCTCTGCAGGTAAGTTCCCTCTGCAGGTGGCCAGCAGTGCTCCAAGTAGGGTGCTGGGCCGCCAAAGTTCACATTCAGCTGAGAAGGGATGCGCACCTCCAGATACGCCGTGTCTAACCACCATTCTTCCAGCTGGAGGACAAAGCAAACAAAAACATCCCAAAACAGTCAACTGCATCACACTTGTATCTAAAGAGGAGACGCTAAAGACAAAAACAAGGCTTTTATAGCACAAACACACACCCAGTTCTTCTTTGTCTTGGCTCTCTGGAGGAGTTTCTGGTGCAGCTCCTGACCAACACCCGCTTGGAATTTCCTCACAGTGTCCTCCGTAGCTTTAAAGTCTTTCTCAGAGGCGAACGGACGAACTGAAGCGCAATAAGGTGAAAGCATGGAAGATTAGTCCTTCTGTTAAACAAGGGCGTCAGCTTCTGGTTATTTTGTTTTGATGTAGTAGCTGCTTTCAAAAACAACAAGTCTGATCACATCTGTTTATTCAAAGGATTCTTTGTTTTTTTGTTGTTGTTGTTTTTTTTTTTACTTTACAGCAAATGAGCAGAAAATATACAAAGTCAGCGTGAGGAGTTCAGTCATTCATGAAGAGGTCAGAGTACTAGTGTAATTTTAGTACTGATCCGATATCAAGCGATCCATAATTAATAAGCTATAATTATCCTATAAAGGCAGCTTATGTAGCGGAGAGCAGCGTGTCATGATTTATGAGGTGAATCATCATCAATTTGCAAATTCTGGACACACTTTAATGACCACTAAATCACTCATTTTTACTTTCCATAAAAGCGAGATTATGCACAACAAAAGAAAGCATCTTTCAGCTTTTCATGTATTTTAATGTATTTATTTTATATAACACAGTTCAGTGGGCTACATGCTGAACTTAGAGGACAGAACTATCACGCCACGATCGACCTGTTACCAGTTCCAGCGTTGATATCGATACTATCAATATTTGGATCGACCCAAGACAATAGAATTATCTTCACTAAACACACCAACATAATCATTACTTGGCTGGATAGAAAAAGAAGGAGAAATCCCAAAAACAGTAAGTGGGTAAAATTTTCCTTTAAAGCATTGGTGAAAGTGGTCAATGATTACAAACTGCAAAAAGAGATCAAATTACTAAGGTGGCCTGTCTGTGATCCTGATTTTAAGACACCATTACAAGACATAAGATGCAGACAGTGGGTGTACTGCAGGATTAGATAATATCTTTAATTGCCAAGGGGTGGTATTTGTGTATTTTTGATGAGATGTGTCAGAAACATAGTTTGGATAAACAGAATTTTTACAGATATTTGCAGTGGTTACTTTTCCAAAAAAATTAAAAGTCTCTGTCCAAATGAAGTCTCTAATGTTATCCAGATATTCATGGATGCTTATAAATTAGGGAATAGCAATGTTCTAGTAAGTGAGCCGTACCGTAGTATTGTAACAATGAATAAGGAACATACAAACTATGTTAAACAGTGATGGGAAAAAGGACTGAACATTGTTATTACTGAAGAAGAACGGCTCCACACTTGGAAAACGTCTTCTTTCACCAACTCTCACACCTCGAGGGACTTTTGTTGGAAAAACCGGATCGGCTTTTTATCGCTCCCAAGCAGAAGTCAAAACAGATGGGGACTCGACCGCACAGCTGGGGGGAACTGATGGCCGATCACGCTCTGATTTTTAGGTCTTGCACATCCATCCAAGGACTGCCCTACAACTGGGCTTTTATTGACATAATTAAACATCTTCATTTATTAGAACAATTGACTTACTCTATCCGTCTACAAAAACATTTGGGGGAAAGGCGATGGAAAAAAACGGCGTTCTTAACTCGCTAGTATGACAGACCATTAACGACTTTTACTTGTTATATATGAGTGCAAGGAAATAATCCATGTGGTGCTATTGTAAAACCCCTGACCTCTTGTTCTGTTGGTACTAATGTACTCTGTTTATGTGATAAAAGTGGAAAATGTCAACTTAAATAAAAAGTGTAAAAAATATATATATTTGCATGGATCCGCCCACGTGAACTGAGGTGGTATCTGACCAGCATACCGCCTGCGACTCCTAGATGAGGTGTTTTGGGAATGTCCCACTAGAAGGGAGACCCCAGGGCAGATCCAGGACATGGTGGAGAGATTATGTCTCTCAGTTGGCTTGGGAACATCCAGATGAGCTGGAGGAGGTGTCAGGGGAGAGGGGACGTCTGGCTGCCTCGCTGCTTAGGCTGCAGCCCCCGTCACCCAGATACAGAAAATGGAAAATGGTTGGGTGGATGGATGGATAGAGAAAACACTCACATATGTAGGTGTTTGCCTGAGTCCATATAAATATGTTATAAAACATTCACACATATATCTGATAACACCTGCATGATTCCTGCTACAGTTAAATCCTTAAGCTTTTAGAAAATGACACAACTCTGCACACCACGACAGTGGATTTTTAATTAAACAATGAAGATGTAACTGAAGTGCACAATTTCAGCTTTGATTCACAGATATTTTGCCATAACTGTTTAGCATTTACAGCAATTATCAGAGGCTCAGGGCTGCACACATTAAAAGTTATGAAGAATGATGTTGAAAAGGAAAGCGTGTATGAAACCAACAGTTTGACTATAAATGATGTTGGAAGGCTCAATTAAATTAGCTAAAAACAAACTATTGCAAACAATACATAAAACAAGACATTTTAAATAAATGTAAATTAAAAAATGCTCAAAAATCAGGCAGCAAACAAATATAAAACTGAGGTACAGTATGACTGTTTTTGTTCTAGTTCAGTGTTTAGTCCTAATATCCTATCATCTTTGGCGTTTGTTTTGGTGAAATGAAATGTAAAAACAGGATAGGTGTAATTAAGCTGCAGCCTGCACCTTTTTGGTCAATAATTTGCGTGAATTTAATTGATTGTCAGCATTTATTTATTAATTTAACATCTTATTTTGTGTGTCTAGAATCACAGACCAGACTCACTGACGTTGGCATCTCGTTAATAGAAAACCACAGACTGCACCTATGACACAGACAAGTTTCAAACAGATACGATATACGGACAACTAAAAGGTCACATGACAAATATTTACAAAAGCCTGGAAACTGACTAACTCTGTGACAGCCGACATCCTACCTGCATCCAGGTACTTAGAAAGGCTGCTCTGCAGTGAGGGGACAGGCAGGGGCGGCAGACTGTTTTGGTACTGAAAAGTCTGCTCCGGCAGAGACTGAGACAGCTGATTTGCCATTTTTCCCCCTGTCACAAAAGAAACATTACAGTGATATGAAGCAGAGCCTGACCACGCTTTATATCACTGATTTACCAGGGTGGGAACTTATATAATACAGAAACTTTGATAAGACTAATTACTATTTGTTTTTTGCAGATACATTTAAAAGCAGTTAGATTATTTTTTAAATGCTGCTTTATAAAAAAGAAAGAAAGACCATATAAACCATTTGAAGACCCTGTGATTATGACAGTTTTTCCTTTGAACACATTAAGCTTTTGTTGTTG
>VOQK01027149.1:0-10200 GCA_015052645.1 Benitochromis conjunctus
CGGGGGAAACACACCGCCCGGGGGGGGGGGAGGGGATTTTTTTTTTTTTTTATATATATATATATGTATATGTATATATATATATATGTGTGTATATATATGTATATGTGTGTATATATATATATATATATATATATATATATATATATATATATATATATATATATATATATATATATGTATATGTATATATATATGTATATGTATATATATATGTATATGTATATATATATGTATATGTATATATATATATATGTGTGTATATATATATATATGTGTGTATATATATGTATATGTGTGTATATATATGTATATGTGTGTATATATATATATATATATATATATATATATATATATACAGGAGAACTTTCAGAGACGCTTTGAGACAAATTTGGAGAAACAGATGTTATATATTTGTATAATAAAAACATGTTGTTGTTTTTTTAGTAGTCTTACAAATGATCTTACATCCTGGGGTCCAAATTAGTTTGTGATAAGAAACACGCAGAAGACGTTTTGAAGTTAGATTTCTTTTTTGAGAATGAATGCCGGTGGCTAAATATAAAATTAATATTCAAAGTTTTAGTCATCAGTCTCTCTTTGAACACTTCAGTGTTTTACAGTTATGCAGAGTTGAAAGTGGATGTTTCTGCTGTTTGAAACACCGCAATTTAACTCATTTTGATATCAGTTAGCTTTAAGGTGTTTTGCTGAGATAATACATTCTCCGCCAGCCTCTGTATTATTGTTGTTTAGTGAGAACTATCCGTTGGCTGTATCTGCAGTGTGACTGCAGTAAGTTCCAGTTTATTAACCCCAGCTTCTCCGGGAGTGTTGAGAAGTATAATTAAATCTAGTTAACAGGCACATATGTCCATAATGTCAATTTTAAATAACATTTTACCTTTCATACAGACAAATTCAGTTTACACCACACCATCTCATTTTTTCTTTTTCTTTTTTTTTGTTAACCAAAAAGTCTGGAGAGTATCCTGATTCAATCAAGAGGAAAAAATAGAAAAGGCAGACGAGATACACTACCTGTTCTGTTGTATTTCTGCTTTCATTTATATAAATGACTCATATAAATTTAAAAAAAATATTAATAAAAAATAAAGAGAGAGTTAGTTATACAGTGATATTTGATTTTAAATTTGTCTTTTTGAAGCAAAGTGGTCCCACACTAATATAAGAAGTCAGCCAGAGGACGTTAAAGTCACAGTGTTAATGTTTGGGATACCATACCATACCTGCCTGCAGTAGTGATGTTACACATACACACTATATTTTTGCTTATAAACAAACGTCTTAATTGGAATTTGTTAAAAGTTTATGCATATTATGCATAAACTCTTAACAAATTCCAATTAAAACGTTATGATTCAGATGAGTCAGATAATCCATGTATTACTCATACAACAGTTTTGGAACACCTGCAAATTTCGATCATATCCAAGATAAATTAGTATCAGAAGTTACAAAATGGTCATTTAAATCAAGATGATACTAATTATCCACAATGATCCAGGGCAAAAGCCCTGCTGTCAAAGAAAAAAAATCTAACAACGATGTAAGAAACAAAATAGCCTCCACGATGTGTGACTTTGAAGGTCAGTCCTCCATCTTAACTTTAACTTCATTCAGTCATGGACTTCTATGCTTATGACAGATGGAGGAGTGTAGTTAATCATTTTCAGCAGTGAAATAGTTGAATTTTGTTGAAATTTTCATTACTTTTGCAGCATCTATTCAAAAACATGATGGTTTTGTAGAAAATCTGTGGCCCTTTTCTTCCTGATATGTGGATGTAAACACAAGCAATATGGGCTAACCTCCTTTACCTTAATTATTGTTGTTGCATGCCAAACCCTAACCATAATCTCAGCCAAAACAAATGTGACAACTTGCTTTTTGTACCTAAACGGAGGGTGAGCCCCCACATTGTGATTGCATATAAACAACATGATTAATACAACAAAAGGCAGTGGATTTTAAAAAGATATGAAATGCGGTGTATTCGTCTTTTCTTTACAGCTTAAGTCTGGAGTTATTAGTGGTTGATACACGGTCAAACTAACATTCTTTTAACCTGACATCAGTGTGTGATCATGGCCAAGCTTTGCTGGAGATTGGGGCCAGTACGCATGAGGTTTACTGCAGCAGTGTGTGTGCTTTTGTGAGGATTTGAGTCAACCTCACCCCCTTTTTTTTTCTTTTTTTAAACAAGATATGCACAGAAACGGTGTAGTCAGAGACTCTATGTGCAAATCACAACCCTGTCTTAATGGATTGTTGTTCAGTGATGTCGACCCATGGACTCTGGAGCTTGAGGTTACTCCTGCAGAGGTTAATCTGAGGTCATGCAGAAGTGTCTGTGTCCTGAAGAAAGGCAGATACCTCAGTCCTCTGGCTTGGGTGAAAAATGCGAGAAAAAAGCACTAATATCTTACACATTCCTTTTTTGTAATAGGCCCACCTACAAAGAGTTTGCAGTTATGTGCAAACAGATGGTCACTCCCTACTCAAGCTTCAGATGGATTCTCATGGGTTTGAATTTTTAATGATGTGTTCAGTGCTAGTGCGTGCGTGTGTCCTGTACTGTATGTATGTGTGTCCTGGTCTGAATGATGAAACTAAAACTTTATGGCTTGAAAAGACTATTTTTCAGCTTCTTTCACTCTTTTTGTCAACTAAAGGTTGAGATTTACCTCTAAATACACAAGCACACCCTTAAACATTTAATAGTGTTTGGACATATTTTCGCTACCCTTGCCTTCCCCTCACCTATTAGATTTTACTGGTGATAAGAGGAAAGTACACAAAGCCAGAACTGTGTGCTCAGTCTCCTCTTGGGAGAGATATTACTCCACCTCTGTGCTACAGGTCACAAGTAAGCCAGGCATGTCAAGAGTCTACTTTATCTCCATTTTTCTTCCCCACCTTACCTCAGTTTCATCTCTGCCCAAGCAGATTTTTAGCAAAAATAAAAACAAATGAAGACATCTTTAAAATAATTAAGAAATATTTAACATCTATAACAATTTTACACATTGTAAGTCGTAAAGGAAAATCTGAAACCAATGGAATAACACACACTTTCCACGTCTCCCTAGTACTGGGTTGGAGCCCTTTTTGCCTTCAGAATTGCCTCAATTCTTTGTGGCATGGGATCAACAAGGCGATGGAAATATTCCTTAAATTTTGGCCATCCTTGAAATGATAGCATCACACAGTTGCTGCAGATTTGTTGGCTACACATCCAAGTTGTGAACCTCCTATTCCACCACATCCCAAAGGTTTTCTGCTGGATTGAGATCTGGAGTGCAGTGAACTCATTCTCAGGTTCAAGAATTGAGTTTGGGATGATTTGGGCTTTGTGTTATTCTGCTGGAAGCAGCCATCAGAAGATCGGTAGATTGTATAGATGAACATGGTCAGCATACTGAGGTAGAGCATTTAAATGATTCTCAAGTGCAACTAAGGCACCCAGAGTGTGCAAAGAAAATGGCCCTGTACCACTACGAGTGAGCAGCGTGAATCGCTTATACATGCTTTGATGTTATTTACACTAAATTCTGACCCTACTATCTGAATGTTGCAGCAAAAATTGAGACTCATCAGACCAGGCGACATGTTCCCCATTCCTATTGTACAATTTTTGTGAGCCAGTGTGAATTGCAGCCTCCGTTTCCAGTTCTTAGCAGACCGTAGTTGCAAAATGTGTAGTTTTCTGCTCCTGTTCTTCTGCAAGGTTTTGCATTCACAGATGCTCTTCTGTATACCCTGGTTGCAACGAGGGATTATTTGAGTGACTGTTTTCTTTCTATGAGCTGGCCTCTGACCTCTGACAACATTATGGCATTTTGTTAAACCCTAGATATGTTGTCCTTTGCTAAAGTTGGGGTTTTAAATTTTTCCATTGTTAGTTGGACTATGCATTAAAAAAATAAATAAATCCACAGCTTTGTTTATGTGGCTTGGCACAAAAGTTTAACTTTGTTTTTTGTTCTGTTCATCAATCTTATCGAAAGATATGAAATTTATATTGCAGCTGGGTTATTCTACATCATGAATGATTGATCGTTTTTCTTACGCCGTCAAAATTCAGTTCATGGCCCTTTTTGTTTCACTTAAGTCAGTCTATTATTTAATCTTTTAATCAAGCTATAAGCAATTCATGATTATAATTGTCTCATAAATGGTCTGTTTACTTTGCTCATTCATTGGGGGAAAAAGAGAAATTGTGCTAATGTTATTATATCGCAAATACGTTTTTTTTTCTTTCTTTTTGTTACATTATTTCATTATATAGAAGTAAAACAAATGCGAAATAGCTTATTTGTACAGCAGTGTCAAATAATCTACTTTTTTTGGTAACTTGGTTCAATGAAACAGTGAGTATTGATGAACAGACTGTAACCTGGCAAATGTTGGACGGGGTTTATCCAAACATGTGCTCATATCCATAACTGGCTGTGGCTCCAGTCCTGCTGCTGGCCCTCCGTAGAGCCAGGTGTCTGTTCCCATCTGTGTCAAAACTCAACTTCTCCCCAGTGTTTTCTCGCAGCAAGTTAACTAAACCAGGACATAACACTCAGCCCGAACTTCCTAAAATGTTCTGGTCTGAAATGTTTATGCATTTCCATTTTATAAACAAATTCCCATCAAACTGAATGGAGTAATTATGTGGAGTACCATCACTTGTGTGCGTGCGTTGCAATTAATGAAGCGTGAGCGCTCCAATTGAATCAACAACACTATAATGAATTAATTAAAAACTATTCATCATTTATTTATTGTCTGTCTCTAAATGACAAATTTCCATCAGTGTGAAAGAGGCTGAATCGAACAACGGTGACAATTGGAAATTAGGCTAATGACCTGTTCTGTTGTAATACTAGGTGGCCATCACAAATCAACGTTCTTTTTTTTTTTTGTTTTTTGAGAGAACAAATAAAGAAAACCACAAACAGTTCAGGAAAGCATCTTAACGAATTCCACAGCGCAAGCACTGCATTTAAAAAAATACAGAAAAAAACTCTTTACTTGAGGTAAATTAAACACAGAAATGCAGACACCTGCAGCTTACTACTGTTTGGTAGACTTTGCATGCATTTTCACATTTTGCAGTACACTGAGTGGGGGAAAAAAGCTTGTATTTAAACTGCATATAGTATTTTGAGAAAATAAACATAAATATCCCATCTCTGCTGATTAAGCAGCATTTTGAGCAGCACAGTAAGCGCGGGTGCAGCGAAGGGATAGTCGCTGCTCTGTGACCTTCATGAGTGTCAAAGCACAGAGCAGGTTCATTGACACTAACACGCTTCCTTTCAGTGTTTTTTTTTTCTACAGTTCATAGTTTGGAACAGAAAGATGCTTTCACATCTTAAGATGAATGGGACTTAAAGGGGGATATGATACTGTTGTAAAGTCAATAAATGCTGTTCTGTTAAATAGAGGCAGCTGCATCCCCCTCATGTACAACATATCTAGCTTTTTAACAGAAATATACAGGCACTGGCTAAAAGGGCTGATGGGTTCCTTTGTTGCTGTCCTTGACACACTTAATGTGCGACTCACTCATACGTATCCCACCCTGTCTCCCTCCCACTGGTAGTGGGTCAAGTTCTTCATGCATTCTCAGCGAGGGTTTGGCTGGTACTTGTGTGCCAACTGCGCTTGGATGGTCCCGGGCAAAGATTCAGCCGTAACCAGTCATATAAATGCTCTGACCTTTCTTGCTCACACACTCATTCTGATCATGTTGCTCTGCTGTTTTTTCTTTTGCAGAGACTGTGGAGGCTCTGGCAAACGTAAATTGGGTAAGAAAATATCCTTACTTTAATTTTCATGGGTTTTAAAACAGTTGTACTGCTTTAACTTTAAAAGAAACTCCTGCAATTCGACCTGTCAAAGTCTCAGGGAGTCTTAGGCAGAACTGAAAATGAGATCAGTGTTTGTTGATAATGGAAAAAAAATGTATATCTCTTGTGGGGGGTTTGAGAAGACAGACGACCACAGTAAGGTTTTTTTCTGCTTCTTTAATTGGAGAATTTGCTTCCTTTCATTGCCCCATGTGACAGTAAATTGATTATATTTGGTTTTAGGCCTCTATGGAGACTAAACAATTTGAATCTCTCAATTAATCAAGAAAATAACTTGCAGATTATCTGGTTATGAAGATAACTGTTTGGGGTAGTTTAGAAATAAAACTTTTAAATAAATAATATGTACATTTCTGGTTGTGCTTGCTATGAATTATGTGTTGTTTTCTTTTTTCCAAACTGTCCACCATGAGTGTGACTCTGGTGCCATAAGCACTCCTGTGGTATTATTAAATGGTCAAGAAAACAGTGTAATGTGGGCGAGACCACCTGTCTGTGCCTCTGTATTTGCACTGCCAGAATAGGCCGTTGCATTAATATTTGTGTGTTAGAGTGCTGAGTGACTCAGCTGAGCATGGGGATACGAGCGTAGGAGGTGGCAGGAAAAGCATGAGAGGGGTTTTAGTGAACAGCTGTGCAGCTCTTATGTATGCATCCACTTGCGTGCTCAAAGTCTCAGAATACCCTCATGCATTAGAAATTACACGTTAGTCCTGCAATCAGATGTAAAGTTGCTTCGGCCATCCCCTCCTGCAGGCTGCCACAGTTACGTATGACATAGCTGGGCTATAAAAGCTCCTAGGAAGTTAATTTTCTGTGGGTGATCCACTCTGAGGAAAAGCTGCGCTGGAATTGTCACCAAACGAAATAAGATCCCAGCCTAATTTCATTATGAGTTCCACGGTATTGAGGCTTTATGTAACAGTGAATTCCAGCTACATACTGGAATGGAAAAAATTGTCTTATTTCAGCTGTGTGTGTGTGTGCGTGTGTGTGTGCGTGTGTGTGTGTGTGTGTGTGTGTGTGTGTGTGTGTGTGTGTGTGTGTGTGTGCGTGCATGTATGCGTGTGTGTGCGCGCGTGTTGCCTCATTCAGTCTGTGCAAGATATTAGATTGGCTTGCAGTTATAACCATATCAGTTGCCTGGAAAGTTTCATCATATAGTGGCTGTCCTTTTTATTTTGAATAATTTAGTTTGATATAAAATTGATCTGTTTTGCAGTCTTTATGATATGCACGTATTTTTTCTTAGTTTAAACATTTCGTTTGGTTCAAGTCTTATTAATCGAAGCACAATAACACACTTTGTATCTGGTACTTATGCTGATTTGTTATTCATAGTCAAGCCACAGCGCACACTGTTGTAAGCTCGCCATCCTTGAGCTTGAAGCCCCCACTATAGTCCCCTTGCTGGACATTAGTGGTTAAAGATTGATATTTCTCTTTCAAAGCAGGACAGCAGATAAGTGCAGTGAGTCTGTGGTGAATTTCTGCTGTAGCTGCAACTTATGTATTCCATAATTACACGTTGCAGGTTTTCCCTTAAGAGTTTACTGATCCCCTGCCTTAAAACAGAGAATGCAACCCCTCACCACAAAACTTCGAGCGATTAGAGGTTTGATTTGGAACGCTGTTTACCTGGGAAGAGAAGAAAACAGGAACAGCACACTCACAGATGATCATTCACTTTTTGGTTTTGTTATCATCTTTGGCTTCGTGACAGCACTGTCATCATTCGCTGTGTTGGGATTTAAAAACATTTTTTCTTCTCTTTTTGTGTTTTCTTGTAGAGCTCATACTAGATGGAGGCAAGTGAAAAGAAGTGTAGCGAAAGGAAATTGTGTTATATAAACTGGGGATCTCATCTGTCATGTGTTTTCAGTAAAATTCAGACCCACATCTCATTTCTTGTTTGTGACTCACGCTTAGGGAGCCCTGTACGATGGAAGCAGTGATTGATTCTGCATCATAGCCAGGCAACAATCTACACAAGATTCAAAGAAAGCCACGCCATATTTTTTTTTTTTTAGCATATAATGGATTTGTCAGGATTGACTGCCGATACTCAGCTGGTCAGCATGAATCACCGTTAGGTGAAGAGACACGCTGTCAGAAGCAAACCTATAAAGGAAACGGGATCAACTGCTACTTACTGTGCCTCATAGGATGCCGAAGTTCAGGAGCTTCAAAGATTATTTATGTATTTATGTGCGTTCAGAAAGAGAGCTGGCTGACCAGAAGACAGATAGAAATTGAGTAGGAAAGAAAGAAACGGAGCGCTCGGGGGTGTAGTGCATGTGAAAAGCAGCTGGAGAGGAGAGGAGGTTTACGTGGCAAGTGGAAACCATGTCAGTGCTGCGCAAAGGCCCAGTGAGTGTGTTTATGTGTGCAGACTTGCTGTCTTTATTTGAGCTGCAGGTCTCTCAGGACCTGCGGGGGTGCATATGTGAGGATGAGGTTGCGTCTGTGAGGGAGTTTGCATACTACATGTAGTATGCATTGGCATACGCGTGCGTGTTGGAAGGAATCTGGTAACAAGTAAGATGGTGGGTGGGTCAAGACGGCCGTGTTTGTTTGCGTTTGCAGATGGATGTGATTTTTAAACTGGCATAAGAAATCATTAAGGCAAACGAGGACTTCCAAACCACTTTAACAGCCGTACGCTGCTTCCTATTGAATACTGGACCTTTTTGTTGACTCCTGCATAATGATGAGTCTCACAGTACATGAAATGTGTTAATTAAGGTTTAAATCAAATGTCAATCAAACAGATGTTTTTTTTTTGTTGTTATTAGTTGTTGTCATATAGTGGCTCATTTCATAGACAGATTTCTGGGTTTTGTGTAGGATTTTTTTCAGTTTCTCCTGAACTCTGGCCCCTGCAGCACATAACAGATCCAGTACAGGATGCACAGTTCTTCAAAGACTATTCTGTTGAGAAAAACAAATCACAAATGCATATTTTTATTAGGATTTTGTGTAAGTAAAACCAAGGATCCATTATGTGTCTTTTTCCCTCACGTTCTGGTTGTTCAGTGGTGAAGGCGTCAGATTTTCTACTGGAAAACCTGATGAAGTGGAGGAGTCTCACTCATTAAATTAGTGGTTTGAATCTGATTCCAGTCTCTATTTTTTTCATATCAGCAACATCCAGTGAAGTTAAAGGTGCGCTGTGGGTTGTTTTACACTGCCTCTAGTGGTGCTGTGGAGCAGTGTTTTTATGAGTGGGTCCCTGTTCCGTTGTTATCATGCGTATGTGGACAAAGATGCGGCTCACATGATACACAGCCTGGCAGTGATTTCACATTTTCCACTGATCAGCACTTGTTTTTGTGCACTTGTTTTTCAAGAAATGTAGCTTTGTGCCAAAAAAGCCAAGAAAACAGAGTGAAGTAACCAAAGAAAATTTATGTTTGATTTCTCCAGATCATCAGCTCTGCATTTTTTACATTTTTTTTTTCAAAAGCAGAACCCCGTGTAGTAAATGTAAACATACCGTGATTTTCAGTGTTTAACGAGTGGATCATGAGATATTTGAAACTCCAATAGTTTTATACTCCAGACCACCTACGCTATACTGAGAGAATCAGCAGACAAAAGTGAGGATGATGAAGCTATTCAGCAGTATCTGACTGAAATGTGAAGGCTGTCTAACTGAGATGATTTGGGTGAATGTTTCTGTACTATTTATTTGTGGTCTGCCTCTTTTCCCTTAGGGTCACATACTGATTCAATGACATGAGTACATCTGTACTACATTGAACAGCAGTTCTGTGTCCCTTTCTAATCCAGCTGCACACATCTGCTGCTGATGAGCCAAACAAAGGCACTGCACTTTGCCAAGTGTTACTCTTCTCAACACAGTTCTGCTCTTACAAAGATATCCCAGGGTTAGAAATGTGGCACTAAAATATAAAGACTTGTTGCCAATCATGTTATCAACCAAAAAGCTTGAAAAGCCTAAAACTGACTGGGGGAAAAAAAGGAATGAGTAGACTAGACTCTCTGGCCTCCTCCTGTTGGTGATGAATTATTGCAAAGTTCCCAACTGTCATCATCCTTGGATGGAGCTGACGACGGGAGAGTGGGGGTGGAGTTGGAGGTTGAATGGAGTTGGGACATTTGGGAGTGCAAGGGTGGGAGCAGGAAGCACATGTATAAATATGAGCGAGGAGAGATAAACACTGAGTGGTTAATATCTGATGGAAGCCGAGAAGAAAATACTTTTCAAAGCTCTTAAATGCTTTTGGTCGTCACTGGTCATACAGTGTACACAAGAAAACACAAATACAGCGCACATTGATTTTACCAC
>VOQK01027150.1:0-18046 GCA_015052645.1 Benitochromis conjunctus
TATATATTTTTTTTTTTTTTTATTATTATTTTTAAAAAAAAAAAAATCTATTCAACTTAACCAAACTTTTCATTCTTGACTGATGTTCCTTCACCAAACACACTTTTTAACCACATTGGTAACACTTTTATCATTTAAAGCTATGCGCTTAAAAAATTATTTAATAGTTCTACAGTTTCAATATTAATGTCATGCTTTTAAAAATATTTTAAATCAAGAGCCTACCAATTTAAATTCCCAGCCAAGGCTGGCCTCAGCTGCTCTGTCAGGTGTCTCTGTGCACAAAGAAAGGCCCACGTGATCTCTGTGCCCCTCTTTATAGTGGGTGCCTGCCTGACACCTACTCCTCGCCCCCTACCTGTGTGACCTTGCCTTCTTCCACCCTTAGCTGGGAAGTTACCTTGCCCAAGTGCCAGTTAATTTTGGCCCCTAATAAACAGCAATACTTGATCAAAAAAGGTCAACCTGTATGCATTTTCGCACTGACTAATGAAATGTATCTTTTTTCATCATTTTTCCATCAGGTTTACCCGGAACTCATGAGGATATAGCCTATGTAAGTATGATGTATGTACAAACCTTCGGGTGTACAGTTCCCTAAGGACCTGTTTACAGACAACAAGGGCACAATCAAGATATCCGTTATCAGTGTTCACTGACAGCAGGGCTATTCAACTTCTATATCAACTGGGGCAGGTAGGAAAATTACTGGGGGTCCATACAGTAATGCATACAGTATAACTTTAATAGATATTTTACTAGGTGGCATCAAGTAGTCATGCGCATTCCTTTTCCTTTGTGGTATCATTTTAAGTGATTCTAGACAGCAGCCAATCAAATAAAAAAACAGGACAGTCTTAATAATGATGCACAAAACACTATATGTAAAAGAAAAAAAGACAGGACAGGAAACATTTGCTGGCAGATGCATATCCACAAATGTAGCTAAGCGGACGGATACTGTATAACTGTATACATCAGACTAACATTAAGCTTAGTTTACATTAAGCTTACATTAATTCAGGACCTGTTCATAATAAGAAAAAGGCATCTAAGTGTATACATTAGGTCTTTAAACCAGGTCTATAAACGTAAAATGCTCACAGTAAGACAACAGTTATCAAAGTAATTATAAACAGGCATGTCCATGGCAGGATCACAACCTATTCCAAGCAGTCACAGGGGGCTTGCAGCAGGTTCATACCCATATTTGTTTAAGGTGAAGTCAGTAAAACAGTATCCAGACTAACAGCTAGCAGGGCTGTTTGCATTATCACAAAAATAGAAAAACAGATGGAAGTCTTTGTAGTGTCACTAATACAGCATTACATGCTTTAGTAACATTGTAGACTTACCATATATATAAAAATGGGCAATTTTCAAGTTGTTTCAGCCAATCAGAAAAGCTGGGCTGCCATTCCTTTGCGTGCAGCATTATGCAACCACCCCTGCATCCAATTTCATGAAACTGGAGGGGGGGTTTGAGTGGGGGAAAGGAGGTGGGGATAAAGGGGAGAGGGGACATGAGCAAATGAGAGAACCCAATGAATTTTGGAGCAGTTCTTTAAAACAGGAGTACATAGAGCATAGGTGGGATCGGTTTGTCGAAGGATGTGTCCCTCTAACCGGCAGGGAACAATGTGCTCTCGTTGTGGATTAAAAAAAAAATGTAATGATGGAAAGGGCCGCTTTCCTCTTTGTGCAATGGGGTGCAGGGGACTTTTTGGCTTTATAGGCCAACACTGTAAAGCCAAAAGTCAAAAGTTCACTGCACCCTCCCTGGAACTGCTGTTTGAAGCAAAGATAGACTGCAATCGACCAATTCACTGTGAAAGATGCACTCATCAATACATTGCTTTTACACAGATGTTTGCCTTCTTTGCTTGCTACCTATTTGATGGCATATAGGTAACAAGAACACGGCGCATACCTCAGAAAGAACTCCCTCTGAATGTGTCTGTTATAACAGGTGGCGTATCCGCCCAAGATTCTGTGCTCATGAATGCACAAACAGAGGCACAATTTTTGTTTTCAGTTGGTTAGCAACATACCTGTTTTGACTTTCATGTCCTGCACTTTGAGTTTCACAGTTTCACTTCTGTCTTTAACAAGCTTTTCCAACATGCACTACATAGATTTTGTTGCTCATTATTTGTGTTTCCTCATGCTGGAAAAGATGCAATTTCTAGCCAGAGGTCACATAAAAGGTCCAGAATCATTTCTTTTCAGAATTTTCAGGTATGGGTGAGGTTTTTACTAGATTGATGATGTTATAGGCTCAAGATTCAATGAATGAATGATTAAGTTAGTGATCTTTGCACACAGCATAGTGTCAAAACCTGCATTATTGAGCCTCTGCATCTGATCTTTCACTCCACTGATCCTACCCACAGTCACCATCAGTAATCAAGAAAACACCATTCTGTGAATGCAGACTTAGTAAATACAAATATCTAGTTACAGAAGACCTTAAAGTATGAGGTTCGTTTCAAGCTGGCTTTACAATCTGTCACAAATTGACAGGAAAACTAGTGATCTGCATTGTTCAGGAAAACTACTGGGTATGTCGTTGCCTTAATACAGTTAATGAGTGCTTTTTATCTCATGCACCTGTAAAGAAATTGCGTGCTGTGTATTTATGTGTGTGTTTGTCTACTTGCCACCTACTGTGCTCTGTTAACATGTCAGAGAAAAGAAAAAAAAACAGTAATCCGGTCAAAAAGTGTTTTATAACTGCATTACTAAGAAAGACGACTCACATTATTTAAAACTTTTAAACATGCTAAATCAACCTTTAACCTTGTTCCCTATTAACTATCTCGCATTAAGTTCCTTCTTATGGATTTATCACTTCGTGTGCGGCTTGGGACTTCAGACTCGCTTATTTATTATTCCACTTAAAAGTAAAAGGCATGCCCTTACATGCAAAACCTGTGAAAATAAAAAAAAAATAGTTGTGGTGACCTGTGCCACTTTTCACATACACACGGGGCTCTGGAACCACACTGGAATCGCCCCTGGACTGGAGATGCAAAGTCCTGTTCATAGTCTACAGGTGATCAGCAGAGGAGTAAAAGTCAACCTTTTCATCATGACATGTTTTATTTGGAGTACTCCAGTCAACATAAAGTACTAACAAAGCACAAGTATTAGTAATTAGGCCTGTTCACTGCCAGTGACATACTTTTGTGTGGATTATAAATCGATAGCTGAACTTTTTTTCTCCTAGGAGATTACATGGGAGATTACATCTCCTAGGAGATTACATAAACTACTACTTTGCTAAAACTCACAAAAAAAGTTAATTTAATTATACTCCGTTTATTATTGCTTGGTGACATTGTCTTTAGGACTTTTTGCCTCATCAATCAATATAGCCCATATCTTCCAGCAGTCTTGCTTCTACATCAAGAACAGTTAGATTATGGAGCAAGTCTTTGACTTAGTCCACGAAGAATACACGCACTCGTATTATAGTGGGGAGAAAACAGGGTGGTCTTACCGTGTGTAGCTGCAAGCCAGTCCTTATCTTCACTTCGCAGGCCTGTTGCATTGCGCCCCTCACTTCAACTCAGCACCGCTGCGAAGTGAAGAGAAGGGTCGCTCAAACAGATGTGAACATTCAAGCAGACATGGGATGGCACTGACACGAGATGATATCTCTTTGCCACCAGACCAAAAAAAAAAGAGGCCCGAACCTGGACTGACGCAATCTAGGTGAAACGCTCTTAACCCCAAAATAACTTTCATGGGTCAACGAGGACACCGGTCTGTTTTTGGACAGTTATATTTCTGTCCGTGTCTGAGTTTTGAGTATGGGACAATATAGATGTTTACCGATAAAAGAAAAATCCAGTTAAAATTTAATCCGAAGATTTCTTTTAGTCATCTGAGGAATAAGAAAAGTTGAAACGTGTTTGCAGTTAAAGAAGAAGCTGCTCGTACCTGTGATTTCCCCCTGCCGTCCACTTGCTTCTGTCCCGCTTTGAACTAATTTGTTTTGACGCGTAATTTGGGGATTTCTCGCTCCGAGCTTCTGCGCCCCTGAAAGACGTGCGCGTCACCTTTGAGGGACTTCTCGGCACAGAGAGACTGCTGCGGGACGTTTTTCTCCGGGGATGATCGTGCCATAACTTTGCCTCTATGCGCGGGACCCTCTGAGTTGCATCTCACATCTCAGCCTCAGCATCGCTCGCTGTGCCGAGGATCTGCAGAGGGCAAAGCCTTCGCGGAGGAGAACCACGTGACCGTAGCACCAATGAGCCCCAATCTGAAGGCTCGGAGACTAGGAAGGGGGGAAAAAAAACCCTCTGCGGGTTAGAGCGAGGCAGACTTTACTCACATTACACAGTCTAGTATGTGGATAGGAGACCATGTGCTATAGAAAGCAGGATAGGCGGGAACTATATCTAAAAATAGACCATCTGCAAGCAATATTACAAAATCAGTGCAAGTTCTTACAAAGAGGAGCGCACCCGGATGGTACCTGTCCCCACCTGCACCTACTCTTAAAATGATTGGGGCTTTATAGCAGCTCCGTTTAATGATTGCAAACTCTGAAACCAGTTTTTTCTCACCACTGCAATGAAGAAGAAGAAAATGGCTCAACCATGTAAGACTGAGCAAATGAAAAAACAGTGAATACTTAACACGCAATCTCAAAGTCAAGTTAAAGTTTATTAGGGGTTGTTATTCTGTGCATGACTGCCTTGAAATAACAAAAGACACAGGAACAGAGAGTGCCAATGTAACAAAGCACGGAGCTGGTTTTGTAAATGATCAGAAATAAATCAACAGATCAAAATAACAGTATTACTTACAGATCGGTGTTTACCATTTGATTTAAACAACAAGCATCTTCTTATTGAAAGGAGTCTGAATATACAAAAACAGCAAATCAGTTTTATAAAGTCCAGATTTTGGATTGCGTGAATACACTTTATGTGCACACTCGTGCATACACTTCTTTACAGAGAGAGAGAGAGAAAAAAAAATCCTCAGCGAGTCCGTTGTCTTCAAGATGCAATCTTATGAACTGCTACTGTGATGGTCCCGTGACTCCTCACCAGAATGTTTCTACAGAACAAATAAAGATAAAAAAAATGTAGAAACTCTGAGCTGATAAACAGAAACTGTACCGACAAACAGGGGTTAGTCAAAAGTGACAAAGTTCAGGAAACGCTGTTTTTCGCTATGACATGTTTTTACTTTTGACTGATAAATCTTTTTCAACCTGTCAGTAGCACACTGCTAATATGATAAGTATGAGCAATCAATGAATATTAATCAAAACAAAATTTGTCATTATCACCATGAATTTCAGTAAACGAGGTAAACTAAAACAGAAAGAAAGCAACACTTCCTAGATTTAATCACTAAGCCACAAATTTGTTCTTATCAAGTGATAAAAAAATGATCAAACTCTAGAAATAATCAGAACAAAAGAAATATCCCCCTTAAACAGGAAACAGTCAAAAAACAACAACAACAACAAAAACAGGCTCCATTATCTGTATCCTATCACTTTAAAGTCTAACCTTATTATTAACTTCTCCTTTATAATCACAAGTAGTTTGGGAACTGATGTTAATGGTGCACCAGAAGGGGGCAGCAGAGCTGCAAAAATAAAGTCTTTTGTCAAGCCTGTGATCAGTTAGAGAAATGAGTCATTTGACTTTGGTTCGTTTTGAGATGTTTTTTGGACGTACTCATCTCCCTGCATATTAATCAGGGCCAGCACAGCCATGCTTAAATTCACTGAGATGGAGAAAAAGAAGGGAGAGATGAAAGTCAGTCAAGCAAAAATAAAAAGACAATGTCAGTGCTCACCCCGACTCAGACTCCAGGCATACAGTTGGAGCGTCTGTTGGGTCTTTTGTGAGAGCTGCAGCTTGTTTGGCCAAAACAGACACAACACCACCATGTTCATCAGACAGGGACCCGCGGCCTGGAAATAAGAGAGTTTTTCAACAAAAACACTCAAACAGGTGTTGATTAACTTCCCCCTGAGGTCATCATGCATCTAATAAACTCATGCTGTCTAGCTTCTAGCTGAGGAGCCAAACCAACATTTTTTGATTTTAACACATTTCTTTGTCGATAAGGAAGACCAAGCTACCCCTGAAGGAACAAATCCACGGTTTTGGACAAGCACACAAACTTCACGGAGTCTCCAGGCCTACTGTTAGCAACAATCCAGGAAGTTTCCGCACCTTGTCAAGAAGTCAGATCAAGATACACAAAACCCTGGAAAACACAGTTTACTGTTTCTGCACTTCAGTTTTTGTAAGATGAACAGAAATGAACAGAATACAGCATTAAGTGCATGATTAGTGAGATTTGTCTGTAGAGTTTGTTACCTTAGGACAGAGCCAGGCTAGCCGTTCCCTCTCCTTTACAGTCTTCATGCTAAGCTAAGTGGCTGCTGGCTCTAGGTTCATATTTACTATGCAGACATGAGAGGGCTGCGAATCTACTCAACTAAATTGTAGGAAGAAGGCAAATAAACACAGAAAGCTGTCAGAGAGTCAGACAGCAGAAGTGTTTGGCCAGTAAGTTTTCACTCATACTATTTTAATGAAGTTTTTTTTTTTAAGCACATACTTCAAATACACATACAACTATCACTCGGTGTACATACCTTCAAAGTGAAAAGTGAGCCTGTGAGTAGAGAGTCTACTTGGATTTCAATGATATGAAAGTCTGATGGTAAAATGTAATAAAAACCACAAACGATGATAAAGCAGCACATAATCTGGTGTCAGTGATAAACCTTCCAGCTGACTTATACCACTATCAATATGCTTATTATGTTCTTGAATGAAATATACACAATACACAAGTTGTTATTAAAGAGCGGCATTTTTTTATATCAGAGGAAAACCTAACAAATGTTTTACATTTACATTTGAAAAATATCGTCTGAAACATTTGTACCCAAGTTTGGATGATTTTTACAGGAGTTACATTCAAGTTAATCGAGGGCATGCTGTATCCTTCATAAAGGGGATCACTTAATCCTTGATAGGGCACGTATAGGAACAGGTTACGCATGACTTTCAGTCAACGAACGTTTTCAAAGGACTCAGTGGAGCACACTGCAGCCATAGCTGTTCCGTCTTTTTCTAATTGTACTGTCGTGATGTTTAACATTTAACATATTTATCATGGGACATCCACTCAGGGGAAGATTGTGGCATTGTGTGTTAACACACACCTGAATACTGCAGACCACCAAACTCCAAAAATTTCAGAATCTATTTCAAATTGTGTTGTGTATTACTTTAAATGCTTATTTGTTTCCCTGTATAAATCAATAAGAACTTAATGTTTTCGTGAAAATAACACCAACATTTTAACAGTTTAGTCATCTCTCCCATCCAAAGCGTAGTGATTTATGGCTAATCAAGAACTGATAAATAACCCATAACTTTGAGCATCTGAGCAGTGACACTAGTGCGCTTTGACAAGTAAAAGGCCAGTTTAACGTGAACTAGTTTGAGATTTCCTCACTTACAGCCCAGGTTGTGTCCTTGTTGATCCGTGCAGAGCACACCAACCACTGCTGGATTCTTCATGCTGCCACAAACACACACAAAAGGAGCGAAAGTCGTTTTAAAGGTCACAGAAACGTAAAATATATACTCAGTGCTAGAGTGGTTTTAACTTACGTATCATCGAGATGCTGTTCGAGGGTCGACTCCATTGTTATCAATCGTGAATAACTTAAATCGAAGTTTGCCGAATGAAGCTGTATTTTTGTTGTTGCCTGCTACCTCAGTGTTTCCGGGTAGAGTCAGCTGACCGTCACATGAACTAAGGGTCTCTATGAGGACCAAAATATGCCAAGCGCGGAAATATACAACGTCCTTAAAATCATGTATGGAGGACCAAGTGAGTCCTAAGGCGTTTCGTGATTTAATGATGAATTATGCATTAAATACAAACGGGTACATGCCCTCATTCATTAATTTAACTTGAAATTCAGACATTAATAAAGTCAATAATTATTTGATAATTTAATGGAAAATAAAAAGAGTAATCCTAAATAAATATTTCTAAATGAACTATAAAGCCATTGATTTAATCAATATTAAAAATAAAAACTTAATTTGAAAAAACATTTTGAATGCAAAATTTAAAAATTAATTTTAAAAATCTTATTGAAAATGCAATTTATAAAAGAGACATAACTAAAGTGAATAAAAAAAATTCAAATTACACATACAAATTTATTTCTGACATTTAAAATGATGATTCCCGCTCCCCAGTTTCAAATTCATTGCCTCCTTGCATTTGCCTTTTCTGTTTCTTATGGCGTTAACTTCCATATTAGCTAATTTATAATATATACAATATGTAGGGCTTTTCTTACATTCATATAAACACAAAGTTTGTGACTAGATAGATTGATATTTGCTAATACATCTTTCTAACTTCCTTAGGTACACCCAGTTGGTGACACCCAATACTTCCCTTTCTTTTTTCCATTCTCTGTAAACCCTAGCGATGGTTGTGCAGGAAAATCCTGGTACATCAGTAGTTTCTGAAAAACTCAGAACAAAGAACAACAAAACAAAAACCTTCTAGAACTGCAGTAAAACCCAAACAACATTCCAAACTCAAATATAAAAAGGAAAAATTCAGAACCCAAACACTGAACAAAAAACAAACAACAGACAAAACAAAACACAGGACCATGACATTTATATCACGGTGAGATTTCATATTCTCCATTCTGCGAAAAGTGTTTGATTCATGAGTATAATATTCAGTACAGTCTTCCATGTGCCGAGGTCCTCATTCACTGAAGTAATTTTCTACACTAGATAGGTTATGTAATGAAACCCTGCTGCTCTATATTTCACCATTGATCTGTTACTCTATTCATGCCCACCTCCACTAGAAATTGATTTTGGTACTCAGGGGTGCATAAATATAAAATCAGATTAGTTTAGTTTTTCTTCTGAATATATTTATTGATTATCCACTTCCCACTGTATTCCTATGGAGCAGTCACTCGACACCCACAAATACGCTGAGGTTGCCTAAAACAACTCCAGTGTCAAAGGTGCTCCTCGGTACTGAGAAGCAAAATCACCTCTTCAAACACAATCTTCTCCACCATCCGTGTAACATAAGAGAATGACTCAGCATAATAAATACAAGCACGGTAGCAATGGCTTTTATTGCATGTAAAATATAGCAATAATACGTTGGGGTTAAAACAGAAATCTTGTTTCTTGTACCTTCTTGATGGCAGATTTTGTTAATGTAATTTCTTTAGAAGTTAGTGTGAGGCCTCTGGGCACACCTCCGCATGATTTCTGCTGCCTGTCCCAGGATGGCTTGGCTTCAGTGCTCCTGCTGACAGGGCAGAAATGGGTGAATGTAATTATATGGCCACTGCATTGGAGGAATCCATCACCTGCACAGCAGCAGGGTAATGTCCTGCTGAGTAACCCAAGGGGTGCTCTCCCGCTCCCTCCTTCCCTCTCATTTTCTTCTGTCTTTGGCTCTCATCTTGTCTTGCTCATATTTCTCTTTTCGCAACTTAAATCACAGCCTACCCGTTTTCCCTGACAACCAGCTGCTCATCACTGTCCAAGCAGTCACGTACTCACGCACACACACACACACACACACACACGCACACACACACACACACACACACACACACACCACACACACACACACACACACACACACACACACACACACACGTTCAAGTAGAAGTCTGTGCATCTGGAACAATTTTCAGCCTTATTTTTATGCCATACATGCATGTTTATACATCACGTACATGTCACATACACACAGTAACTTCTGCTATCTTGATGAGGATGATCAATAAAATGCTACATCCATAAGCCCCTTGCCCTAACCTTAACCATCACAGCAAAGCTGAATTCTCATTGGAACCCTAAAATTAAGTCTTCTTCCTAATTTCAAATTAAAATAATAGAAACCTGACTCAGAGTTGATGTATCACTGCAATCATGACTACCATAATTCAGAGACATTAAGACTCATTATTCCTATTCTCATATCTCTTTAGTGACACTGTAGCTTTGTAACATGTCTCATTGAGACTTTCTGATTGCCCTTTCACTACTGACACCTTTTGTTAACTAAAGTCTTTCAGTGTGCATTAATCATGAATTTAAACCTCTTTAAAAACGCACAGCACACACCATGCAGTAACATGATAAATAAGAAATATCATGTTCCTGTTTCTGTGTTTTACCAGAAGGCCAACCCACAACCCAGTAATGTGGTAATGTCAGTAAACTCATTAGATGGCTTTGATTTTTATTTGTTTTGTCTTGATCGCTTCTGATTGACAAATAGCTCAGGACTTGTGCCCTTTCTCCCCACAGAGGTGTCACATTTATTTTAGTTTGTATACATTTCATCAACTACTGAATTGGTTCTCTTGTTTTTGTTAGCTTTGTGGAAACTCTTACAGCCCCGGTCTCGAGAAGATGTAGTCGAACCCTAAAGTGAGTTTCATAAGCCATAATCTGGATAGGTGAGATGACAGAGCTTCTGACTGCACAGACAGAAAGGGTGTAAGGGGAATTTTCTGGCATGAGGAGGGAGGAAAGAAGAGAGGGAGGGGAGAGTGTTGGGTGGGGGGGTCACAGGTGGATAAAGAGAAGGAGAAAGGGAGGCTGCCCTCTCTAAGGAGTTGTGTAAACGTTGAGGACTGGCTGAAGAGTCGGGGAACCAGCTTGACGTGCCACAGAGACAGTTCACAGTTGTTGTGTGGTGCTGGGGGTGCTGAGAGAGTCCAGTTCTCCTGTTGCTGTCATGGGTTTCAGGGAGGTGCTGCTGTCCTTCCTCCTGTTGTCTGTTGGGAGCTGGTCCAGAGGAGCTGTTATCACAGGGGTAAGACGGAAATTTCTAATGAAGCAACTCAATGTCAAGGTCTTTTGATTTATCAGACTAGAGCAGTATTTTAATCAAGTCATCAATCTGTGAATTTTTAAGTGCTGTCATACTGAAAGTGCAATTTACATTGTGTCTATTAGAATTGTAACTGTTGCTTTCAGCATTTGGAAAGTGGAATGTGGCACTAGTATATTCAAATAATTTTTTGAATATACTAGTTAATAAAAAATATTTATAATGTCTGTTACTATCATTATATTTTCATTATCAGAAAATCTACTAGTAATACATATATATATGTGTGTATTACTAGTAGATTTTTTTTTTATGTATGTTTTTTTGTGTGTATGCATGGGAACTGAACAGATCACTTCTCTGGATAATATTGTTTAAATTTCATTACAAATGACTAATGACAGATCACATCCTCCCCTGCTTTAAGTTAACTGGAAAAATCAGAGGAAATTATCTCAGCCCCCTGAATGGCATTCGTTTGTAAATGGGTTAGGGAGATGACAGGCAATAAATAAAATGGATTTCACTGTCCAAACACGGGAGGGTATCTCTATTAGAATAAGTAAAAAATTATATATATCAAAAAATAAACTCTACATCTATTACCATACATGAAGATGAAACAGATTTACTGGCAAATGAGAGAATTGCTTTTATTACTTTTTGTCTAGACCACCTTGTCTTTCTATCTTTCCTGCAGGCTTGTGAGAGAGATGTGCAGTGTGGTTTTGGCCTTTGCTGTGCCGTCAGTCTATGGCTGAGGGGTCTGAGGATGTGTGTCCCAAGAGGTGTGGAAGGGGATGAGTGCCACCCTTTTAGCCACAAGGTGGGGATAAATGTGACGTCAGTAATCTTGCAGTGTTACACACACATACGCGTACATAGACACACACACTTTTTTCCTTCTTTTTTGTTTTAAGAAATTCTGATCGTATCAAGTGCTGTCAGGCTGATGAAGCTTTAGAAAAGCTGCTGATAAGTGCAGGGGGTATTGATTCTACTCAGTAGATCTGAGCCATATATCTCTTTGATTATCTGGAACAGGCGACGATTACTTCTACTAACACCACATCCATCTCTGAAACTCAGACCGATTAAGAGAAGCTTTAGGGCCTGCAGTTCCAGTTGTCAGCTCATGAAGGATTTAAGCTGTCAGATTACCCCAAAGCCACCTTCCTTTACCCTCTTTTCCAGGTACCTTATCCAGGGAAAAGGCAACATCACACCTGCCCCTGTCTCCCCCACTTGGCGTGCACCAGGTATGCTGACAGCAAGTACAGGTGTACTGATGACTTCAAAAACATGGACTTTTAACGGACGAGTGAACGCCCAGAATGATGCGAGCACAACAGAAAACAAAGTGGAAACCGGAATGGCCTGCAGATCTAAATCATCTTCAATGACTGTATTCTTCATTTGTGTACTCTATGCACTAAAATGTATGGGTTCTACTGATGCACACGACAAGCACATAAAAGGAAACAGGGAAGTGCAACCAACAAGATCTACAATAAACACGAGATTTAATAAGCCAAATGTTACCCCGAGAGTTATTTGTGAACCTTTAGCACATCTGCTGTTTCTCCCATGCTCATTTTATGTTAATTTATCAAGAGATGTGTTCGAGTATTATTGTCAATAAACATATACATAAAGTTGTGCTTTATAGAGGGCTCAGTTAATATTGTTACACAAAACATTATGTTCAGTATGGAATGGAAATGTCAACTGGTTTTAATCACGGTGTGATAATGATAACGGTCATAAACAGAAACTTAGTGCAAATACTTTCACAACCAAACTGACCTTGTATAATATATTTGGTTAGTGCATATGTCAGTCAAGGTGAAATTCTCTCATTTATAGATTGTTAGTAGTTCTTATAAGTTCATTTATAACAGGAAAACATTAAGAGAAAAAAGTAGTATAGCTCACCAGAGATGTTATGAACTGGGAGTACATTTACTCCAGTATTACCCTGAAGCTGTGAGGTACTTGTACTGTCCTTTACTTACTCTACTTGTTCTTTATATTTGTACTCCACTGCATCTGTGTGAAATATTGTCCTTTTTACTTCTATTTATTTGACATCCGCAGTAACTAGTTACTTTTTACGTCAAGTTATCATGTAAAAAACATTTATAATTCTCATCAAATACAGTTCACTGTTACAGTATATAAAACACTACTTACACATAAATACATAGCAAATATTAACCAGGATACATTCAAACACTAACCATTTAGGTCATTTGTTTAATGCAGGATTACATTTTACTAACTGTAACTGAGTATGTTTTGATTGGAGTACTGCAATTGCTTCTAATGGGTGTGAATAGTTTATGCTACCAATTGTTAAATGTTACCGCAGCTTAATCTATTGTTTTTCAGTGAGCTTATGGAAATTGAGAAAAAAGTGTTTGTTATTCACATTTGCTGTGCTTGTTTCTGCTCCTGAAGAATGTTTTTTTTAAGGCAGACCAAACCTAACCCCAGCCCTAAGTCTAAATCTTAAACCTAACCCTAATTTCAGATTACTAAGTCAAAATTTTAAGATAATAATGAGAAATTCTGACTTCTGGATGGCAAAATAAGCAAATAAATGCAGCAGTGGAAACAAGCTTCTGCACTTTACGGCTCACACTTACACATTATTACATCTTTGCTTGTCCTACCTTTGTTTTATTGTTATCAGATAAAACTTTCCAAGTAACTCAAGCTCACATCTTTGGACACCTTGAGGAAAGTTTACACGTTGGTGTTAAATAGAAGGTCCGGATACCATATCTCCTGATCTGCACACCAACACATTAAACACGTTGGTGTATCTATTTAACACTTACAGTGTATTCAAATGATGTGATGAATAATAAAGTCAGTCCTTTGGAAGTCAGTTGTCATTCTCAGGATACAAATAGATACCCTCTAAATTCAAGTTTGACTTCATGTAATGCATCTGCTTTTAGACTGAATTGTTGATACAAAACGTGTTCACAAGCTTAATGGGATATTTGCTCCCAGATAAGAGTCTGTTTTCCAAATCATATGTTTCTTATCACCATCTGAAAACTTTCATATCAGCTTATATGAAAGGGCATTTCGGATAAACAACCTTGATTAGTTGTATATAAGGGCTGGACCCAGCAGCTGGAAGTTCACTCATCTGAGTCTACCTGTAAAGACAACGACATGATGAAGTGGCTCGTCGTTCTGGCTGCACTCGTGGCCTTTGCTGAATGTCTCTATAAGTAAGTCTGACCTGTTTGGGTGTTTCTTTTTTTGTTTTATGTATTTGACATTATTTACATAAAGTGGCTAAATTGTGAAACTCTCCATGTTCCTACGAAGAAATTTAAAGATCCACCTGCTCACCTAAATATCGCGCAAATGTTACTCCAGCTGTAAAATTCAGGACTGCCTTGCCCATTGCATGATTTTCTGCTTACTTTGCACATGCAGGATGCCCCTGCTCAAGGGAAAATCTGCCAGGCAAACCCTAAAAGAGAAAGGGTTATGGGAGGAGTACAGGAAGAATCACCCATACAACCCAACAGCCAAGTTCTACGGCAGTGGCACTGAGTCCATGACCAATGACGCTGACGTAAGCCCAGATTAGTAAAAAGCTTCAAATTTTGTTCATGTAGAAGAAAACATACCCTACTTTACTTTTTCAGAATTGTCTTTTTAACCTTTATCTGTATCTGTGTACATGTACCTGCTTTGTCTGTCCCTCTAGTTGTCTTACTATGGTACGATCTCCATTGGAAACCCTCCTCAGTCTTTCACTGTCATTTTTGACACCGGTTCCTCCAACTTGTGGGTCCCTTCAGTGTACTGCAACAGTACAGCCTGTGGTGAGTGCCACTCAGATGACTACTGAAGCTCAGACAACCTGGTTCAACCTGGCCAGTATGCTTTGAACATTACAGAAATGTGTACTTCTGCTATTAGCTACTGTTCTAAAATAGCCTCTTTTTTTTCATTTTTCATTCATGACTTTTATCCAAATTGAAACTTTTTTTCCAACAGAAAATATGCACTTAACTTGTGAGATCAAATTAATATTCAAGCCTGGATGAACTTAAGTTTGACCAGCAGATGTAAATTAGCAATAGTAACAGAGCAGCACAGTGTGATTATCACAGTGACTTGAGATTTCTGCAGTATTAGCACTTGCAACTCTGATTCTCCACATATTGAATTGGTAGTACATTCTTTTTATCTTGTTCCAGTTGTCATTTTACCAGTAGAACAACACTCAGTGCAATCACTGCATTGCTAGACATTCAAGTTGTATAAAATTGCACAACTTAAAAATGCATGCTTCTGCAGAGAACCACGACAGATTCAACCCATCACAGTCATCTACCTTCCAGTGGGGTGGCCAGTCCCTGTCCATCCAGTATGGGACTGGCAGCATGACTGGGTATCTGGGCAGCGACACTGTTGGGGTAACCAAAACCTGTGGAACAAAAATCATAGTCTATTTAGACTTTCAGATGGGCATGTCTCTGTGGTTTGCTGAACTGTGAGTGACAGCTGTCTTGCGTGTCCAGGTGGGCGGCATCTACGTGCCCAACCAGGTGTTTGGATTGAGCGCGACAGAGGCTTCTTTCATGACTTACATGCAGGCTGATGGGATCTTAGGACTGGCCTTCCAGAGCATCGCCTCTGACAATGTTGTACCAGTTTTTAACAACATGATCACTCAGGGACTGGTGTCAGAGCCCATTTTCTCCGTCTACCTGAGCGGGTACTGAAAAAAATGGAATTCAGTTGGCTGGAAAATCTTTTTAGGGTTTTTTTGTGCAGTATATTTTGTGTATTTACAGTATGATTCTGTGTGTGTGTGTAACATCTTAGCAATAGTGAACAGGGCAGTGAGGTGGTCTTTGGTGGTACTGACAGCACCCACTACACTGGAACAATCACCTGGATCCCTCTGTCTTCTGCCACTTACTGGCAGATCAACATGGACAGGTACCAATAAGTCAGCCAAAAGCTGTTGACTTCACAGCCAACAACTTTGCTTATACCTTCATATCAGACACAAAAAATCACAAGGTTATAAAACCTCTTGGCTTGACTGCAATTCAACTTTCCTCTTCACAGTGTTACCATCAACGGACAGACTGTAGCCTGCTCTGGCGGGTGCCAAGCCATCATCGACACTGGCACCTCCCAGATTGTTGGTCCAACCACTGACATCAACAATCTGAATAGCTGGGTTGGAGCCTCAACCGACCAGTACGGAGATGTGAGTCATACCATCGTGACAAACATTTTCCCCTTTTTCTGAAAGTAAACAGACATTTAAGACTCTGACGTCAGCACTTTGAAATAAAAATAATTAAGTGGGATTTGGGTAGTTGCTTCAGTTGGAAAATTGTAAAATACCAATAAACAGATTTTATTCTGCCTCATGGCCTCTGGCTTTGTTCTTCTCACAGGCTATAGTGAACTGCCAGAACATCCAGAGCATGCCTGATGTCACCTTCACTCTCAATGGAAACGCCTTCACGGTCCCTGCATCTGCCTATGTCTCTCAGGTCAGTAAGACCATCCTGCCACCCACAGAACCAAATAATACAATACAGTAATGAAGATTTGAAGAAATACATTTTTTCTTTCTTACTTGTCCACAGAGCTCATCTAGTTGTATGACTGGCTTTGGTCAGGGTGGCACCATGCAGCTCTGGATCTTGGGAGATGTTTTCATCAGGGAATACTATGCCGTCTTTAATGCCCAGACCCAGAACATTGGTCTGGCCAAGTCAGTGTACTGAAATCAGGAATCTCATAAATACCCTAAGCATGTATTTTAATGGCATGGGAGAGGTCATGCAAACAGGAATTTGTGGAAAATGTGCATGTGAACATGTTGTAGCTGCCTTTACATTAAACAGATTATAGCAACGCATAGCATTCTCTCTGTGTGTATATGTGTGTGTCAGTGTCAACTGGAGTTTTGTGGCTATCAACTGTTATCGCAAATCAGTAGAAAAAAGTGTTTTTGTGTGGTGTTGAAATGTCACAGGAACAAGAATCAGTCCAGTGTGTTCATTTATACACTCGACCTTTTACAAAAGATCTAAAAGTTTCCTCTTTTTTTGCGGAGAGGACAACAGTCTAAGAAAAAAAAAGATCAAACAGCTCTCAGAATAAAAAAAGACAGGTTGCCACTGACACTGAAGAAGCCGATAAGGACAAACATTGATAGAACAGATGATAACCTGATGACATGATCGCACAGCTCTGCTGCTATCTCAACCTCTGAACATGAGAATGGGGAAGTCGGACAAAACACACATTTATTGCAGAGACAGAGTTAACTGTTTTAATTTCATTTCTCATGCTGTCAATATTTTTCCATTAATAGCTCATTATTATAAACATCATCAGATTTTACAGTCCATTCAAGTTTTGGGATACAAAAGAATCAAAACAAAGTAGACGTGATCAGTCTTTCCATGATCGTTAAACATCTTTCAGTATTTATGCAGTTAACTGACATATACGCAAAACCTTCCAACAAAACACTGACAAAAAAAGTGGATCAGACATTGAACTCTGTAACTCGAATTCACGGTTGGATTGCCAGTGTGGAGTATTCCACGATCCCAGCGTGCTCTTCGTCAGCAGCTCCTGTTCGTGCTTTGTGCATCCTCACATTTGCATACACTTCTTCGGGCTTCTGCACAGCTCTGAAGTCCACCATTGTGTAGACTATGCCGCTCGTTTCCTAGTAGAGACACATTTTGCCAAGAGACAGTGTTTTAGAGGAAGTTTAAAGCCTAAACATGTCTCCCATTTAACATGATGGTGAGTCACAGCGACTGCATGTTCCCTGTTTAGCACCTACCGAAGCTTCTTGGTTCAGTGAGTCACAGCGAGTTTCTCCATATTTGTCTGCAAAGAAAAACAGCACAACTTCACATCATTTACCCATTTTATAAAAGAAAAAATATATATATTTTTATCATAAACTTTGGCAGACAGCGTTTTCAGGGAACTGCTTACCCAGTGGTTTGCATTTTGTCCTGACTCTGCAGCAAATAACACCAATCACTGAACTGATGAACATCATCACTGTAATCGACACAATGACAGCCAGCGGCAAAATAAAACTCCAGGAGAC